>JAMPIV010005276.1:467500-569170 GCA_024509875.1 Oreohelix idahoensis | reverse complement strand
GTTCCGTCATTGACTGCTAGACTGACTTCTGGTAGATATGACCGCAGTTCAGAACTGTCTCTTTTGCTTTCTGAAATATAAGATTACATGTTGGGCAACTATTTGCCACGTTATAATTCATTGCAAAACAAGTAGACGATGACTGTATTTTGTTATCAGTAGTTGAACTCTGAACCCTAGGGGTTGTAGCAGTAGTAACAGCTGCCCCTGTATTATGGTTATAAGTTGTCGATCTACGAGAATGAGAACGATGACGAGAATAATTAGATGAATTATCCCGTTGTCCTCTATTGTAACTGTTATCTCGATGTCTCGAGTTATAATTATCGCTATTGTTCCACTTGTAATCATTATTATAGTTATATGATCGATTATAACTTGAGTTACGTGGATTACTGTTATTTCTTGACTGAGGTGAATAGTTTCTGGTTTGTTGTCGTCCTCTATTAAAGTTATTGTTAAAGTTATTCTGTCCCTTATGAAAATTAATGTCATAGTTTCCTTTGAACCTACCCCTGTCTACACTGTGTGTTCTAGGTTTGTTATGATTATGATATGCCATATTGGAGGCTACAGGAAGTGGTTCTCTTATCAATGTGCCAGAAATATTAGCATTCGGATGAGCTGTGCAGTAATTTAAAGAAATTTTTTCTAACTCATCAATAGATTCTGGTTTTCTTTCTTGCAGATAAGCAAAGAATGGTGGGCTGACAGACGATAATACTTTATCCCTCAATAACAAATCGACTAACTTGTCGTAGGATTTGTTGACACCTGCCAGTTCAACCCATCTGTTAAAAGTATTGCGTATGTTAGCAATAAAACCTGTGAAATCTCTATTGTTATCTGGCAACAAACTTAAAAAACGCAATCTACATGCCTCTTCGTTCAAGTGGAAACGACGTAGTAACAACGTCTTAATGGCCTCATAGTCTGTTGATAGTGTTGGATCTATATTTTGTGCTGCACTTGCAGGTTCGCCATCTAGAAATTCCTTAAGTTTCAGTGCCCATGCCGCTTTGTCAAGGTTATTCACCTTACATATGTCCTCAAAGCGCGCGAGCCACGATGAAAGGTCATCTACGTGTAACTTGAATGGAGGCAGCTTAAAGTAATAATTACCTTTAAGTCGTGTGGATGAAGATCCAGATTGAGCAGTATCATTTTGGGTTGCTGCAGCGCCCTGTGAATTAAGTTTTGCTGTTTCTAATTTAAGTCGTTGCAATTCCATTTCTTGCTGCAGTATGATTTCTTGTCGTTTCAATTTATTCTCTTCTTCAATCCGTAGGATTTCATCTCTTGCTATCTTTCTTTCTTCTTCTTGTCTTAATTCTGCCTTCTTTTCCGCCTGTTTTCTTTCAAGTTCTTCCATCTCTGCTTTAGCAATGGCTTTCTTTTCCGCCTGTTTTCTTTCAAGTTCTTCCATCTCTGCTTTAGCAATGGCTTTCTTTTCCTCCTCTTCTGCCTTATATTTTGCAAATTCAGCCAATGCATAAGCCTCGAGAAGTTCTCCTTTTTTCCCAAAATCTTTACCATTTTTAATAAAATAGTCTAAGTTAAGCATCTTGACGTTAATATTGTACGTAATGGTTATGTAATAATCACCAATAAATTTTAAGTAATTATTATACTTATTCAATTTATGAATAGTCGATATAAACAATCATAATATTATTGAACTTAATCTGGGAATGTTCAATTTAATTAATTGTAATATTATCTAACTATTATTTGTAGATTCCATACATAGACATACTATGTTGGGAAAATATTACATATATACTCGTTAATATATCATAACTATTTATGATATATTATCTATTTCGGGTGCTGAATTACTATCATGCACCTAATAATAAATAGTATTATTCCTCAAGTATTATATCATTCAGTCAGTGATATGTGCTAAGTAAATCATTTAGTAATGGAAAAAATGTACCAAATAATATACACTATGTCCTTTATATGCAGGACAGACTAAAAAGTCAAATTATTTTATAAATATATATTATTATTATATTATGCCTTAATCATGAGCTATAAAGTGCATCGCCCATTTCTTGGACTACCACTGCAAATTGGTGCAAAGTCCCTAATTCTCCTTAAAAGTCATTAAATTTTAATTATATTCATATACACTCTTATTAAGCAAGAAATTATATTATTAGTGTTAAATCATGAACAGATGAAATGAGGACATACGATACGATGGGTAAACCAAGGATAAACAAACCACATTATCACGAAACAAGACGTTTCTACAATAAAAATTGATATTATGAAACCAAATCTGCAAACCGGAAATATAGAGTAGGGTGAAGGTTAACTGAATATAGAGTTAAATCTGCGTACACAAAAATTAATGACGCAAACATGGACTCATTGACGGTTATACAAAAAAAAATGAACTGAATAATAGCAAGATCAGAAAGAACAAGATAGATTACTAACATTGTTACCAAACTAAATAGAATTTAAACTGAATACGATAAAATACACCGATTATTTCACCAAACTAGACATCTAACATATACTGTGAATTAAATGCAGTCCCGAACGAAACAAGCCCCGGAAATGTCATCGACGCGTTCTCCGCGAAATGCGATTTAATTCACTACCCTAAAGACCGTTCAGAATGAATATCGGCAATCCGTAGAGCCATAATTTATTCATTCTGAATCTCCACTCCAACCTCCCACAAATTAGGCACAGCACAAACAATGAAAACAAATATAACGTGCATATAAAATATATAGAACGGACATGCCTGCAAAATGTGAATTAGACTCAGTGATGTGATGTTTCTTATGAATGACAACAGTCACGAACTGAGACTTATCTTTTAACCCGTCGTCCGATGCGATCTTCACCAACGGCCTAGACTAGAGGATAGGACTGTTTGCTCCTTGTTGGTAAATAATGTCTTTTCAATCCTATGATCTACTGAGAAGTTGTATTCTTGAATGAAACATTAGGTGAGCTGGCATCGTCCTTCGATCGTTGGCTTGTACACGGAATATTGTGACGTCACTGATTTTTGCATAGTTACACAAGCCACGTCATGTTCGGAATCATGTGACTTGAACGTTTTCTTGTAATCGTAAACAGTCCGTGAAAGTATGTAAACAAGAAAAATTTCTTTCTTCCTTCGTTCCCCAGCAATGGCAACCACATTGTTGCGGGGCTTTATACGATTCACTTCTTTTATTGTTGTTGCGGCCCCGTCTTCTATTTCAGTGGTCGTTGTGGAAAGCCACCGTTCTCATTGATTCAATAAGCTTCTTAGTTCTGGTCATTTGATTCATTAATTCTTGATCGTGCTATTGTTGGAATAGTTACGCGAATGTGAGTTAATACTTTCTGTCTGTCACAAGGTTTGAACTCAGTATCATAATTGTTGAATTTGTAACTTCAATGAACGTGATAAGTCTCTTCTCGAGTCCACACAATTTTTAATATACATTTCAAACAGTAGACAGTCCATGGAGGTTGATTATGAAAACATTATATATTAGAATTGAATCATACATCATAAATGCTATCCATGCATTATAGTCCTGGTCCAATAATATGCAACCCTATAGTCAGAACGTCGTAACTATATGTACGCGCGGTTGGGACATCCAACGGCCGACAATGAGATTAGACGTCTGGCGATATAAAACGAATGTGGACCATAATTTCATCCTTCCTTGACTTTAGTTAAAATTACTAACCTCGATACATTCCTCTCTTCATAAGAATATCGGACTGACCCATGTCCGTACTGCAATAACATATGTGCGGCAATATCATGCCTACCACTGGAAGGATTATAGGACACGTCTTATCCGTTTGACGGTCATCTAAGAAAAGGGTGTGGTAACCTAGTCACGGTGCGTGACATACCAACGCATACACGTCATAATCAATCGTGTGTATCGCGTACACTAACTAACAATTATTTACATTATATTAAACGTAGTCACCTATTAATCTTATGCTGTTAACCTCTAGCAGACCATGCCAATAAAATACCTTAACAAGGACCTCGCGGTTTCGCGCCAAAGACAAGTTCAAAGGGAGAAAATCCTGTATGTTCGTTGGCGACCTCTCTATATGCAAAGAGAGCCGCGGGTAAAACCCTATCCCAATCCTGAGGATGATCTTCCGTTATCTTACCTAGTAGGTTTTTCAGAGTTCTATTCAAACGTTCCACCATCCCATTGGACATAGGATGATAAATACTACTCAGCGATCTCTCTATCTTCAGAGTCGACATTACTTGAGACATGGTATCCGATATGAGTTGGGTACCATGGTCGGATAATATTTCTGCTGGAAATCCCAGACGAGAAAATATTAACCAAAGAGCATCTGCGACATCAGCAGTAGTTATGCTCTTTAGAGGAACAGCCTCCGGCCAACGTGTGCACATATCAACACACGTCAAAATAAATTGGTGTCCTCTCACAGACTTTATCTTAAATGGACCAATGATGTCTATCGCCATTTTTTTGAAATGGCCGAATGGGAATGTCTGCAGCCTGAATAGGTGCATCATGGCGTGGACCTCTGGATTTAATCTCTTGACATACTTTACAAGATCGACAATAGATTCGTATGTCCTTATTCACAGCAGGCCAAAAGAAAGATTGAAGAACTCTAGCTTTAGTACGGGAAAAACCCATATGTCCAGCACACTGCGAATCATGAGCGTGCTGTAAGATTTTAACTCTCATATTTTTAGGCACAAGGATTTGAGAATGAATGGACTTAGCGGAGTCTTGTACCATACGTACAAGTACGCCATTCTTCATCGTAATCCAAGATTTACGATTAGTATCCTTATTCGGATCACCTTTTGTTGCCAGAGTAAAGAATTTCTTTAGAGTAGGATCATCTTCCTGCTGTTTGATAAAGGAATCGTGGGAAATCTCCAAGGGATCATCTCGGATCTGCGCATCATTATCTTCAGAATGTGAAGATTGTGGCATATTAAGAGCTTGAGCCCTAGTGATTACTGCATTAGCCGATTGCATATTAACATTTTCCCAATTAGAAATTTGCTGTGGAGTGCATTCTTTCACCCCGTGAATGCGACCGATGATAAGATCAGCGATCGGATTCGGCAAGAGACATGCTTGCACCTCTCCTGTAAAGAAAGGCGTAGCAATATTGATAATGGCAGTGGAGTACTTCTCCAATGTGCCACCAAATGTTACACATTTGACTATATTGCCTGTAGCTCGAGAAGGATTTACGAGTGATTGCCTCACTCCAATGGTAGTGCACCCCGAATCGAAAAGAATTGATACCGGAGTACCATCTATTAGGCCCCTATTAAAGACAAGAGCACCCCTTCCATTATGCGCAATTGACGCATGGAGAGCGGGAAGCGGGTGACCGCAGCTTAAAGTAGACACTGTGGTTGGATCGAATAATGTTTTGCATTGCGAACACTCAGATGCTCTAGCAAAATCGAAAGCGGAATTTGCTACACTGTTGGAGTCTTTTTTATCATTATTCTGATTATCGGTGTCGTGGAACTCCTGTTGTGCAGAGTTAGCCTGGTAATAAGATTTACCATGTCTTTTGTGTTGTGATCTACCTCGGTTATAATTGTCTCTATAATTATTATTGCCTCTGTTATAACCCCTATTTGGGTTTGAATCATAATATTCATGATCATAATCATCACGCTCGTTATATTGAGTATCCCTGTAATATTGTTTCTGTTGTCTCCATGAAGCACTTGGGTAGTTCCTATAGCTACTCCCTTTTCGAGAATTTCTAACATTATGGGTACCTCTCGCGTGTCGAGGACTATCAGCCCGATTCCAGTTCTTCGAAGAAGAACCCTGATTTGAGTGGTTATCTTGGTTTTGATACTTATTCCAATTAACCTTTTTATCAAATTTATTTTTAGCTCCTTGGAATTTATGTGAGTAATTCTGATTATACTCTGTTGCCGAAGCAACTGGCATATTCTCTTTAATGTTAGAGTTACTAAGAATCATGTCAGGGTGTGCCGTGGCATACTGGTCACAATATTCTTCCATGTGCTTTATTGTACCAGGTTTACGCTCATGTAAGAACTCTAGGAATGATTTATTTACAGAAGACATGACCTTGTCTCTTAGCAATAAATCCGTAAGACCATCAAATGTTTTCTCTGTTTTGGATAATTCAATCCATCGTGAAAGTGTAATTCGTGCTTTTGAGATGAAATCTGAGAATTCTACACCTACCTCAGGTCTCATTGTTTTAAACAAAAGACGGTAACCTTCCTCAGACAGCTGATATCTCTTTATCAAAGCTGCCCTAACAGCATCATAATTATCTTTGTCGGCCTCTTCAACAAAATATAACTTACTTAGGGACTCCCCTTTTAGATTTTCAGACAACTGATTCACATACTGTGATTTGTCAACATTATGAGATCGACAAGCCCGTTCAAATCTAGAAAGCCAAAATGTTATGTCATCACTGGTAGGGTTAAACGCTGGTACCTTGACCTTGTACACAAAGGGTTTACCATTACCACCAGATGCCTGATTAACATTACTCATACATGTCAATTTTAATTTCTCTAATTCAAACTCATGTTCTCTTATTGCTTTTCTCTCTTCAGCTTCTCTATCTAATCTTCTCTGTTCTGCAGCAGCTTCTAATTTTTTTCTGTTCTGCAGCAGCAGCAACTTCTAATTTTTTCTGTTCTGCAGCATTAGCAACTTCTAATTTTTTCTGTTCTGCAGCAACTTCTAATTTTTTCTGTTCTGCAGCAACTTCTAATTTTTTCTGCTCTGCATCAGCTTCTAATTTCTTCTGTTCTGCCTCAAATCTCCTTTCCTCCATTTGCATCTGCAATTTCTTTAGTTCAGCAGCAGTATCAGCTTCTTTTTCTAATCTTTTTTCTTCAGCCAGAGCTTTTTTTTCTTCAGCAGCAGCTTCTCTTTCTAATCTTTTTTCTTCAGCCAGAGCTTTTTTTTCTTCTATTTGAAGTTTTCTCTCCTCAGCCGCAGCTTTTTTTTCCTCAGCAGCAGCTTTTCTTTCTTCAACAGCAGCAGCAGTTTTTTTCTCTTCTGCAGCTAATGCTTTGTCATATTGAGCAACAGCCCATTGTTCTAAGTCTTTTCCAGTCTTATCAAGAGATTTTCCTTGTGCAATGAAATAATCTAATGTAGACATATTGTCTTCTTAAATCAGAAACCTGAAAAAGTAAATAAATTACCCTATTTCACTTTAATGGGAGACAAGTCTATACCATAGACTTAGTCTTAGTCCAAACTTGTATGGTTTATAATAACCAATGATAACTTGAGTACCTGTGGACAACAATAACTGTATCTCAAATACTGTGGGGACAAGCCTTACAAAGGTCTTGTATACCTCAATGTAATCAAAGATCACTTGAGTACCTGTGGAAAAAATATTTCCCTTTACCAATCACTTTGAGAGACAAGCCTTACAAAGGTCTTGTACATTTTGTTTTATAACAATAACAATCATAAAGTACTGATCTGTACTATACTATCAGTGTATACCACTATACGTCATATGTCAACTAAAGACATTACAAAGGACAAACAAGAAAAGACAATATGAACACATTTGCAGAGATCAAATTAAATTAAATAGGAGAAATGAAAAAAAATGATCACAGAAACCGTGATGATAACTGCCATAATATAACAAGACAAATAACGCCACAGTGTATAAACATAAGGGTGTAAAAAACTGAAATGAAAGGAAAGATGAGACCTACAATTATACAAACAAATCAAACAAAACTAAGGAACACAAAATTATTACCAAAAACAACGAAGAAAAGAACACCTCATCACAACTAACAGAAATAGCAGCAAATTGTTGCTAACAAATTTCCAATTAAGAAAATGTGTACCTATAGAATACTAGTCCAGACCAATGTCACTCGGCATACCTTGTACTAGTCACACAGAACATAAACTAATTTAATACATAACAAATAACATGTAAGCATAAATAGCATATAGCATACAATATAATTTATGTCATGAATGGAATGTGTTGCAGGTATAGTGTTGTAAAGCAGGCACAGTTTATTTTAATACTAATAACTTGCCACTTTATTCAGTAATAGATTTAATTTTAAACTATTACACTGTCAATTTTTCTCTGTTGAGCATATGAAGATCCAACGATGAACTATGCACTTTATGTTCAACAACACTGTGATTCTTCTGTACCTTGAGAAATGTCAACAATACTGCTCCAGATATTTTCTACACTTGATACCACTGTCCTGTGTAATACTGTCTGTACAGCGAAAAACTGTCAACAAGCGCTGACCTAGATACAGCATCCTATCGGTAATACAGGTCAAGCTGACATCGACTGTATAGCTGTCCTACTGGTGTTGATGTGTTCAAACAAATGTTCTTTCAGCTGTAAACTGTGATTCTCAACACAAAACTGCGTAAGCTGGACCCAGGAATCTGGCTCGCCACTGTAAAGTTTCTTTTCTTCTTTCCACTCTGTAAAGTGTCAGTCTGTATGCTCTGTAAGGAAGAGTGGTGTGTTGTTGAGATCAGGCATGCTCCATTCTACCCAGCTGTAAATGGGTAACTCACCCTAGTCCTGAGTTAGGGAAGGCAAAGGCTCCAGGGGAAGCAGGCCCTAAACTTGGTCACTTCAACCGACGCAGGATGGTGTATGTATGAAGTAGAAGTGTAGAGTGTGATTACCGCGAATGGTGTACTGTTCGTGTGCTGACCAATATAACCACTCATACACTTGTGTCTACAAGGCACCAATGCAGACTGCTGGAATCTTTGTTTACTCAATTTATTCAGACGTACACACTGGGACATACGAGTACATCATGGTATGTTGACATATCAATTTGTAGGTATACATAGCAGATCTGAAGTCATGACACATTCAGAAATAATGGGCAGTACATCAAAAGTTCAATTGTCATGATACATTATGGCCGCATCCCCCTATCTGACTAAACGCGTCAGTGAAGGCAGATCGGTAAATAACTAAAGTTACTTGACGTCCATAGTTTGTAGTATATATTATGAAACCACGAAAGAGGGGGTTTCTAGCAAGATTGAGATCTCCCTGTCACTGTCCGATAATAGGATAAATAATCTGTTCTCTTGGCAGTGATCAAAACATATGATGACCGAAATCTAACATGGCTGCCTCCCTGAGTTGTCGTTCACTCATTCATAGGAAGGAGAATATAAGCCAGAGTTAATTTATAATGGGTATATAAATGATTTCATAAATGTTTCCATACAGCTCTACGGTGATCAGGTTAATTCACGTAGCCATAACCGCTGTAGGAAAGTCTGTCATCTTTGTCGATACAAAACACGACCCTAACGATACGAAGCACAATGTTCCATCTAGGTCGAACCGACATGAGATCATCAAAATAGGGTCTGGCAATACATGGAGTCCGAATTATACATGGTACCGTACCTTAGGAGAGTCTCTAACATAAACTATAGTAGAGATACCATCTCCTTTAGAAGAAAACCACTTCATGAATTATATTTCCTTAAGAATCTACCAGCCCTTTGAAAAATGCGTACCCGCCATTATCACGGTACATCGGAACTCATCACGACTTGTCAAGACAACTCATACTTCCGCTAGACCGGAATAACAAGAATCTAGTCCCGCCTACCCATCTAAAATATACAATATAGGACTGATTCTACTTGTACTAATAATATGTAATACATATGAATTCAGGCCATAAACATAATAAGCAAATTAATATATTTTCTGGCCCTAAAAAATAAGTACAAACGTAAGAGCAATCCATGCGCCGGATCAATATCAAGAACGATTACTCCTATAATCAAAAGTGTGAATCAAACATGGATTATCTCGCTTTCCCCATAGACAGCATTTTCATACACAAATGAATGAATGTCTATATTTTTCCCATATTAAATAGCCATATCGATTTTTGTAATATGTGCGTCAAAATATGCACGCAACACACAGCTTAGGCGTAAACAGACACAACGCAACCACCGTCCTTTTCAGGACGAACGAGGAAGAAGAAGAAGAAGAAATTACGATCATTGAATATACATACCAAGCTTCGTCTGTTTAATTCAAATGTTATCTCAGTGTTAACATATGGCTGTGAGAGTTGGAAAATAACAAAATCATTGGAGAACAAGCTGAATACATTCGAGAACAAATGTCTCAGAAAACTCATGAACATCAGTTGGAAAGAATTCAAGACTAATCGACAAATAAGAGAAGACTCTAGGCAGAAATATGTCTCCAACTATATAAGGAAAAGACGATGGTCATATATCGGTCATGTCCTACGAATGCAAAACAACAGAATACCATTGCAAGCACTCACTTGGGTTCCTGAGGGTAAGAGGAAAAAAGGAAGACCAAAAGAAACACTCAGAAGAACAATAATAAGAGAAGGAAGAACGTTGGGATTAAACAATGTGCAAGAGCTAAGAGGAGTGGCGTCACAACGTACAACCTGGAGAGCACTGGTTTTTGCCTTATGCGCCGTGTTTGGTGCTTAAAGAATTTATTATTATTATTATTTATAGTTGGAAAGCCCCCTTGGACGGCAGGGAAAGCACAGTATGCCACATGCTTCTTACTCCTAGCTTGGTACTAGATGTGACAATCCTTTAAATACAAGCCAAGCTGGAGAAACCGGAGCTCATGTCTTCAACTCAACACATTTCGGATGGCAGAAAAGCAACAGAAAAAGCCTAGATCTACAGTGTAGATAATACCTAGGAGTCTTCAACCTGGTATTGGCTGCAAAAGAGCAAGAAGCTCAGCAGCCCTAGTTACACAACACAACAACAAATGGTAGTAAGCAACAAAGAAGAAACGAGACCTGATATGGCAGTATTCATTTCATCATCATCCTCATCATTAGCTTTCAGGTATGAAAAGGATAAAGAAAACATGGAAAGACAATGAAAGGGTGGCACAGGTCAGGAAAGCATAGTGTGAATTTGTTGAAGGCCTGTTCTCCTCTGGGCGTTGAAAGGTCATGAATGATGAATAAACCAATGAAAAGCTAGAATTTAATGCATATTTTCAAACTGGAGTTCTTGATGAAACAAAAGAACTGAAGTTGTGTACATTAAGCAAAGTAACTGTTGTGTGCATAACACTGCCTGTTATGCCGTATTTGGAATCAAATATCTACAAGTTTATGAAATTAGCAATTTTAATTATGAGAACTTAACAACCCAAAATTCCATGACTTTTCTTTTTTTATATAATTCTCAAGACTTTTGCAAAATCCATAATTTTTAACATTCAAATTCGTAACTTTTCCAGGATTCTTGAACTTGAGAAATTGTTACTGGTAATTTCTTTTTTATTTCAAATAATCATAATGCTTCTCCAGTTGTTCTGGTTCCAGCTTTTATGTGAGTTATTTGTCTGGGTTTTGACCTTAGTCTGGTCTCTGTCCCACTTGAGGATAATAACTCATGTTGGGAGACAGACATAACTCATGTTACTGATGATGAGGCACTTTAACTACCATGCCAAGACTGCTTTACATGAGCAGGAGGCCACCATAGCACGTCATGAGCTTTTGCAGTAGTGGCTTCTGTAACAATTTGCTTCACACGATGACATTGCCAGTCCTATGAATAATCTCACATTAGCTTATTGCAGCATTAATTACTTAGTCTTCAAAGTAGAAGAAAAAGCGGATGAACCAAAAAAAAAAAAACATAAAATAAAGGAGAATGAGAGAAAAAAAAGAATGAGGACAAGAAAGATGTGATAAAAAACCAGGAGAAAACCTAAGAGTGGAAACTTGGGGATATCTGACCTTGACATTATCTGGAATCTGGACAGGTAAATGCTGCAATTCATGGACAACAAAATCAAAGCAGACATCTGAACGTGATGCACCAAGACTGGTGCACAAGTAGTGCCGCAGTCCTACAGGTCCATAGATTTCAACTGGCTCCACACGCTGACTGTTCTGGCTAATAGTGCACAAAAGACCTGGCAGTCCGTACAGCTGAAAGCATATTTTGTCCATCATGCTAATGCTGAATTTCTCAGACATAAATCTGACGGTGTGGTGATGTTTGTAGTGATGATGACAAAGATGGAGATTAATGTGATGAATATGGTGATTGTGATGGGGATGATAATGGCGATGATGATGAATTTGTGTCAAGTCAACTAAACTGATCTAGACAGTTTTATATACACATTTAATAAAGGTTAAAAAATGCAACAGCTTCAAAAGAAGGTTTACACAAGAATTAAAACAAATGTTTAATGTTTTGACAATATACTTGCATTACGAATACCAAATATGAAAACAGAAATGGATTTTTTTTAAAAAAACAAATATATATATTTCAAGACAATGAAAGAGCAGAAGAGAGTTTTAAAAAACAAAAATATTGAAAGAAACATGACCAATTAATGAACAATTTTAAAAACCTGAAAAAAAAATTAAGAAATGTATGTTAAATAAAATTAGAAGGACATAGAAAGTGGAGCTATGTAAATCTTAAAATGTATACAAGTGTAAAAATTTAAAATGTAATCAAAAGCTTTCAACTAAGACTTTAAAAAAAAATTAAATATCTTTTAGTAGATTTTTTTGGGGTTGTAGTAGTTGCTCTTTATTCTTATTGGTTATCAAATTGTTATTGTCATGTGTGATTTGTTTAAGTAAAGTTACATATTTTAAAAAAATCAAAATTTTACTTTCATAATTGAGTAAACTAAGATACATAGTCATACCAGATGGTGAAAAACCAAAGACATCAATAACAGAATGAATAAAGCCAGAACAGCTTTTGTCAATCTCAACAACATCTGTAAATATTTCCAGTATAGCACAAACATCAAATTAAGATGATACGAGAGTTGTGTACTTTCTGTACTTCTGTGTGGTGCAGAATGATGGAAAATGAAAAGTCCAAATTGTCATCTCTCCACCCAACCTGTCGAAGGAAAATTCTTATAATTCTTTGGCCAAATAATTAACCAACCAAGAATTACTTACTCAGAGCAGAGGCTATAATTCAGTTGAAAATGTATCCATGGGGGAAGAGTGGAGTAAGTCAGGTGAGAACTGGACAAACTACCAGCAAGTCATCATCAGCCTTTGCAGGGAGTGCAAGGCTTGGGGCAATGAGAAAGCAGAGCTGGATATTTATCAGCTGATAAATGATCATGCTGGGAATGATGATGCTATTGTGTACACTGATGGGTCTGTACTCATTGACGAATCAACAAGGTAAGATTGTTGAAATTTGGCAACAAACGTAAGACTAGCAGGGATGGAAATATGAGAGGATGCATCTGTCGTGTATATAACCAGGATGCTACAGAAACAATTAGCGTTCATACCCTATGGCATATGCTGAGGGAGACCAGCACTTATAGGTCTGCCCGGCATGTAATGATGCCAATTCTGATCAACTATAATAATTACTTGCTTATTTAGTGTTAATTTGTCCTCGTGTTTGTAGTGTTCTTTTTCACCTCATGTGTACCTGTTCATTCACTCAAGTATATCTGTTTATTTTATTTCCACAAGTTTATTGTGACCTTTGTCATTTTATTATCATCACTCATCATTTTACTTTGCACTTCTTAGGGAGCATAGAGCCACCACTGTAGCTGTTCCCCCCACAGAAAACCTGCACCAAACAATCGCATCCTCTTGCAGTGGTGGTTTCTGTGGTAATTTATTTTACTTGATAAAGTTGCCAGCCTCAGCACAACCAAATATTAATCATTTTATTATAGTCTCTATATATTTCTAATCTTTGTCTACTGTGGCTGATGAAGGGTATTATCCGAAACATCTGATGTTTCTAGTGTATCGCTCATTTGTAAACTTCACAATGTGCCATTTTCCATTTTTTTAACACACTTCATACGTTTCCATCAACATGCATAACTGATATAACACCATTTATTCTGTTAGCTTTATTCCATTTCCAGCTTTACAACAGAAGTGAATATTTATTCCACCCATGTCTTTCTCAAACTATCATCAAAATAATGTGCCTGTTTTTCATCACTACTGTTCTTTGTTTCAGGAAACAGTAAAACTACAGCCGGATCAACTGCAACCAACATGAGAAGTGAAATTGCTCTCAACTGGAACCTACAGGGGAGGAGAAGCGAACTGTGCCCTCACATGAGCTAACAGAGGAACACAAGAGTACAGTGCCTTAACTGGAACCTACATGGAGGAGAAGAATAAGATGCCCCTAACTGGAATCTACAGGAAGGAGAACTGAAGGGTGTCAATAAATGGAACCTACAAAGAGTAGAAGAGTAGGGTGCCCCCAAATGGAACCCATTGGGGAGGAGAGAGTGTCCCATAAGGAAGAGAAAAGTAGGGTGCCCTCAACTGAAACCTACAGGGAAAAGAAGGTAAAGGTACCCTCCCTAACTGGAACCTACAGGGGAAGAGTAGGAACTTAAATGTGAAGTGAAACACAAGGAGATGAAGGTGAACATGGATAAGAATGGTGGAAGAGGAAGCCAAGGTACTAGGAATCTCTTGAGCTGAAAATATAGATGTTACCTGATTTTTCTTGCTCCTTAGCTGGTTTGTTTCTGCGTGTTGCAGATGTTGATGAAGAGACATGGGTGTGCAGAGATGCGAATGTGTTTAGGCTCATATGTAGTGTACAAACACCCAGTCACACTCGTACTACAGTCAATGATGGTTGGAACTACTTGTGATGGTTCATACATTTATTAACAGGACTAACATGTAGAATCACACAGGAACAGTCAATGTAAACAAGTTCATGTACATCATGTCAATGGAAATCGCTTGGTACATATCAGTCATTCTGGCTGGTGAACATTCATATATGGATGCATGTCAATAGTGTTATGTTCTTTTCATGTACTGTTCATAATGCCGCTTTTGGTATCTCTGACTGAACGCGTCAGATACCTTATTAACTCCGTCATACAAAAGACGAGCCCTTCACTCAAGTAATCCTATTACTAGGGCCGTCGTTCAACTTGGCATAACACGCCAGTTACTTCTTTTTATGCTGTAGAATAGTGGCCATTCCACCAGCCTAAATATGACGTCAGTTGTGTACTCTTCATCAGCAGGTTGCATAAACTCTGCTATCAAGTTTATATAAATCTACCAGCATATACATATATATCTCTTCGTCACTGGACTTCTGTTCGTTTAAAGACAAATAGTCTTACACAGCTATCTTGAGCACAATGTATAAGTTCTGCATACAGGATCGGTGAGCTGTCCTCACAGAAGGTACTTCTTTAACAAATTCTGCCACCGAAAGCATAGTAATGAAAAAGGTCGGTGTTACCTTGCAACGAATCCTCAGAACATAATAACAACACTGTCGTTCTTCCTGACGCACAGAGAATCAATGGGGAAAACTGACAACGCAGTCACTTCGAAGATTTTCCTCCCCGAAACTACAATGGACATACACGTCCCCAGAAGCCAGGACTTCACAACTCAACAAGACAGCAAAGTCAAGACATAGTTACTAAACTTTGACCAGGGTGAAAAACCTACAACCAATAGATCGATGTTTGAAACTCCAACAAAAATGACTGCAACAATAGCCCAAAGCAGAAACCAGTGACCAGGAACAGTCAAAGCCTTATGTTCCTAATGGACAGACAAAGGATGATGACAATAGTTTTTGTTACCTGGCATCTTTAATCTGGACATACTCTACGTCATCATCATTAAAATCTATGACAGTTTGAGCATTTTTCTGCAGTACCAGTAGTTAAGTTCTCTGCTTCTATATTTGAGTGTAAAATTGGATAAGCGGTTAGAACGCGTGCCTCTTGCGACAAAGCTCCTGGGTTCCCGGATCGAAACCTGGTATTGTCATGCTCCAGTCTAATCAGCTGTAAATGGGTAACTAACTCTGCTACTGAATGTGGCAAAGGCAGCAAAGAAGGCACTGATCATCCCATCTCGTTAAGCTAGACCTAGTTGTGGTAAAATCTCTAGCACTTTGCTCCCTAAGGCACTTTCTGATATGGAACTACCTTGTTTTTTTTTTAACTCTGTGTGTGTGTGCGTCTGCGTGTGCGTGCATGCATGCATGTGTGTGTATACACAACTGGCAGATGGCAAAAAAACAGTTGGGCGACCGCAGCTGAGGTTCAGAGATTTGTGCAAGAGAGACATGAGGGCACTGGACATAAATCCAGCAACCTGGGAGGATGAAGCCGCCGATCGCATCAAGTGGCGATGCTCTCAATGGCACCACATCATATTGGGCAAAAAGAAGCTCTCACGGCAAGCAGAAGAGAGAAGAAAGCATTGAAAGGAACAACAGGAAAATAAGCAGCTGAGGGCTGTCACCTCAGAGGCGCATTCCCATAGTCAGTTATGACTGAAGGGGCTATTATGATTATTATTATATATGTTTGCAAAATAAATAACCTACATGGTCCCCGTGCAAATGAGTGATGAAAATCTTGCTAATCTTCCCAGGTTTTAGCTGACTTTTCATCAACTGAATCTGGGATCCTTCCCCACAGTCAAACAGCCAAATACCAGCATCTAAGAGCAGAAAATCATCTTTATTAGTGGCGGCTTTTAACTCTTAAAGGATAAGAGACCAGTGATTTGGGCTGTTCTTCCTAGGTGATCATAAGGGGAGGCCAGTTTTCGGGGCCAATATACATAAGTTTTTGTTTCATGTTGTCTCAATTTTATATTTTATTATCCTCACTCAATATCCTTTACAAATATATATAACATTATCATACTCTACAAAAAACGCTGACAGAACCAACCCTTAAACTTTAACGCTATAAAAAAATTCAAAGCGACAGAAAAATTCCTTGTGTCAAACATGGCATAACCACATCCAATAAGAGTTAGTGGTACATGCTAATCCTGTTCACCTAATGTGACATGACACTACCTATACAGAACAGCAACACAAGAATAAACAATCTGATTATAAGAAAATTTGTGTTCTAGCTTTTTAATTTCTTGAAACTTAGGGGATCAGTGGAATCAAGATGATGATCCTCCCTGACACCCTGGGCAGTTATAGACCAATAAAAGTAACATGGGGTAATGCTGGAACATTTGCATACAATGTATTTGAGGGTTTCCAGGGCAAACAAGAAATGGTGGCTGTGGCAATTGACCTAGAGGATGCTTACAACAGTGTTGACTTTGCAACCTTGATGGACTGTGTAATGGAATGTGGTGTAAACCCATGGTTAACAAGGTGGATAGCTGCTACCTTAACTGAGAGAGCAGTTGCATTTCGCTTGGGAACATGGACATCAGAACCAATGCACATTTGCCCAGGATTCTACATTATCACCAGTGCTGTTTAACATCTATACAGCAAAAATAGCTGCAATCCAACCAACAGGTTTGGGATGAACACTAACTTTTGCAGATGACTTGATCATTTACAGGACTGGTTCAGATAGACATGAAATGGTTAAAAGCATACATGAGACACTTCAGGCAGTTTCTAAATGGTGTGACAAAACCAGTTCCAAGGTCAATCCCAACAAGGCCTGTGTGCTTTGGTGCTCCTTGAAAGCAGATCTTCCAGACATTACTCTCAGTGGACAGAAAACTGAAAGGCAGAACAAGTTGAAATACCTTGGAGTAACATTCGATCGTGGGCTATCATAAAAGCACCATGTTGATCACATCATACAGAAGTGCAAGAGAGGTCTGGCAGCCTTAAAAACAATGGCTGCAGTGCACCTGGAGCAGAGACTACTGTCTCTCCTGTATCATCAGCTGGTCTTGTCTGTAATCGAGTATGGCCTGGGAATACTCATGCTGTCAATATCACAGTGTGAATGACTGGAACACATTCAAAACAAAGGGATGCGTATAGTCTTGGGCTGTACGCGAGATACCCCTATTGTGATGATGCGGCACATGCTTGGATTGCTGTCAGTTAGATCCAGATATACGATAGCCCAGGTAAAAGCGTATATGCAAGTAAACATTGACAAAAGGCATCCCCTGCATGGGAACATAGCTGACATCAAAGCATCAAGAATATTTGAGGGGGATGTCATGGATGGCACAGGCAGAGGAGACTATTAGACAGGTGACCACAGTTGAAAATATATTCAAGGGAGACGAGTGGAGTAAGTCAGATGAGACCTGGATGAACTACCAGCAAGTCATCATCAGCCTTGGTAGAGAGTGCAGAACTTGGGCCAATGCGAGAGCAGAGCTGGAAATTGATCAGCTTATAAATGTTTATGCTGGGGATGATGATGCCATTGTGTACACTGATGGGTCTGTAACCCATGGTAATAAATCAGGGTGGGGCTTCTCTGCTAGAATAAAGGGCAGAACCATCGCTGAAAATAGCGGGGCTTACATGATAACAACCTCCAGCATGAGAATGGAGGTAGAGGCAGTTACTGCTGGATTAAGGTGGCTTCCTGAAACTTTATTAACAAAGGCAGTTATTGTATCAGACTCAAAATCCATGCTTCGAAACGTCCAAAATGGGTGGCTCTCACATGAAAGGAAAACCTCCATAGAAGCATCGAATCTTCAGGAACTGATAGGATCTAATGTCCTGGTCATGCAGGGGTAGGCGGCAATGAAAGAGCTGAAGACTCGCTTCAAGAGCACCCATAGAAGGTGAACTGAACATGGATAAGAGAGAAATACTGATGGCAATTCATGATCACCTATTAGAGAATGACACTGCAATCGATGAATCATCAAGGCTAAGATTGCTGGAATTTGGCATCAAACGTAGGACCAGCAGGGATGGACTTATGAGAGGACGCATCCGGCGTGTATATAACCAGTGCGCAACAGGAACAATTGGCATTCATACTCTTCGACATTTGCTGAGGAAGACTGAGCACCTATGGGTTCGCCTGGAGTGCAATGATTAACATTAACATGAAGAAAATAACTGATAAGAAAAGGAATGGTGAAAAGAAAAAGTCATAATATCTTAATTAAAACAGGGTTATAGGTAAACAAGAAAGGGAAAATATGTGAAAAGAACACGCTTGGTGGAAAGAAGAAAGTGATAATGTCTGAATACAAGGGGGATTACTGCAAACTACAAAAAAGTAAATAAGAAGAGGATTGATGGAAAGAAGACAGGGCAATGTCCATATCTCACTTCCATATGCCAGAAATGACTATATAACAATGAAGAACTCTCTTCCTTATATACTCAAGCATAAGGCGAGAAATTGTTTCCCTTTTCAGACCTTAAAATAATGTACACCCAACTTATATTCAAGTCAAAAAAAAAGATTTATGAAACCGGTCAGTGTTGCCACACATGCACCACCACCACCCCCCTACCCCTGTCTTTAACGCTGCACACTGTTATCCTTCTGATTGAAACTTGCTGCTATATTAAATGTTTTTACCAAAATATCTTAAGTAATTAACGCTTGAACTCCTGTTAAGTTGAAATGTCAACTAGAGCACACACTGTTGACCAGCCTCTTTCGTTTGATCAGCAATATCATTACTTCTTTTACTAGATTCAATTTCATCAGTGTCACTGTTACAGTCTAAATCGGGCCCTTATTCAATATCCACATCTGATTTGGTCAAATGGTTATTATCCTGATCAAATAACAAATCGCTTCTCAGATCCTAAAAGTAAATATTCGACCGCTGGATAGCCTTGGCTTTAAAACAAAATCACAGAAAATCATAATATCGATCACCTCTAAAAAAAATTCAGAAAAACAGAAAAATGTTAATGTAGCAGAAATCTATTTATAACTCAGGTCTCGCTAAATACCGAGATCTCACCGCTACTTAGCAATGACCGACAACAGTATTCAGACTTTCCGAGTGAGCAAATGAACTTTATTTTCAAAGGGTTGAGAATTGGGCGCACAGACCCATCTGACATTCTGCTCTTCCTTTCTCTCATCTTTTATACTGAATTCATTTATTCTCAGATACATTTTACACATTAATGGGGCAATTTCACGTGTTTTAAACGGGAAAGGGTTAAGCTGAAACTGAAAGTTAGCAGAAAGCCAAGTAAATTCAAATGCAACGCAGGAATTTGGAATTGACGAAAAGCTCATTCAACTTATAATCAGGTCTTTCATTCTGGATGGTTTTTAAGTCCTAAAGTCTAGGGGTTGACTTGTACTCAAGTATGTATAGTACTTTGACTGACAAAGATTTGTTCCATAATATACTTTTCATTTTATATGTGCTTGAAAAAAAAAAAAAGACAGAAGAAAATGGAAACTAAGATAAAAGGTATACAAAAAGATACAGAAGCAGCTTTTGCAGCCTGCCCACAACAGAATGGCTGAGTGAAATCTGGCCGAAGGCCCTTGCTACAAGGAAGATGAACAGGCAAAGAATATCCCTGTGGGCCAAATACTTACCATGTCTGAGAGCTGTGCAAGACACACATCTTATTGGAGTGGGCACAGCTGAGGCAGTACCTAGAAATGTTAGCTCCAAAATATCCATGACTCCTATTGATTTAACAAACTTCGTTATCTGTTATTCTCACTTCTGCCTTACAAATGCTGATGGTAATGTTTTAAATCTTCTGCCATTCAGCAGGATTCTGGAATGTAAAGACATATGAAGTAACAATTAACAATGTAACATTCAACCACAAAAATAATGTAATGATAGCAACAAAACTGTTAAAAGGTAGCCCATAGCATAAACTGCCTTATAAAATCAGTAATACATTTTTCATCACAGTAGAATCTCTGATAGACCATGGTTATGAACTCAGCTTCAGAAAAATCACAGACAAAAACCTATTTTAACCTCTAAAAGATGTGGCCTCGTACAAACAAATTTGGCCATAAAATAGACAAAGATAGAAAAATATCCAGCTTTATGCACTGAGGTGTCCACTTCCCTTCCTCGCTGTCTTTGCACTCCCAAAATCAAGAGCTGAGTCAGGTATCCATTTACAACTGAAGTGCGATGTTACCAGGTTTTGATCCTGGAACCCAGTAACTTTGCCGTGAGAGGCAAGCGCTGTAGCCACTAGGCTAAAACAAGGAATCACCAAAAATATTTGGAGACTTCAGAAAACAATATTTTTTCTTTTAACCAAAAATATCTCGTTCAACTCTTGATGGGTTTTAATTAGGATATATAGTGTGATTAACTGAAGATAATAATTCTGATATCAAAATATGGCATCATTTGCCCACTGCATTCAGACCAAATAGAGTAAATCAAAAATGTAAAATTGTGTGAATGTACGTGTATGCCCTCCCCTTTCAATAAAAAAAAAAAAACTCTACAACAAAGAATTTATTAAAGTAGACGTTTGGAGTGTACGGAGAAGAAATCATTCATAAAATACATACATTTATGAAGTATATAAATAATTACTTATTAATGATAATTGGCCATCCACTTTTATTCTATGTGATAGAATGTATGGAAAATATATATTTCCTCCTTATTACTGCGTCTCTGAAGTCTTATTTAGGGCCGTATTGATATGGATAATATCAAAACCCATCTGTGAAGAATGTTATGCAAATTATACCATTTATCAATTCTTGTTAGAATGCAAGAGATATGACCAACACAGACAAAATATAAAGGATTACTGTACAAAGTACAAAACAGAGAAAATTTAATGGGTACCAAGTCCCCACAAGAAGTACAAAAACTAGACCTAGTTAAACAATATATCACAAAAACAAAAGCAACAATCTAAAAGATAACATAATATATACATACTCTGAGAGCAAACTCATAGTTGTCTTACAACGCTAATAGTAGTAACAAAGCTGTGTCACCAGAAAGGAATAACACAACCCAGTAGAAAAAATACATAGATAGACCCCAAACCAATATTAATATCATGCCATTATAGATACACGTATGCTTCTGAACAACACAAAAAACTAAACTCTTAACCAAAAAGTAAAAACCCCATAGTGAGGCATAATACAGTACAGACGTACAATAAACAGAAATAAAAAATATAACACTAAATGAAACAGAACGTTCTGATACAACCAACAGTTCCATGTATATGGTAAATGGTTGAAAGAAGCGTGCCACACAAAGGGAAGTAGCAAAAATTTATGAAGGAAAAAAAAAGATAACATCAATGATGGTCTGAGGAAAAGGGGTAGTCTGATGGGGGTGCTCATGTGGATAATGGCAGATGATTGGTGGATTTGGTGTCACCCCGAACACCAAAGGGCTTTCCCACCCTATTTCGCCTTGTTAACAACAGGGCAGTTGTGAGAGACTTATACTTTTTTTTTTCCCCCCTTTTTAAAAATGTTATTTGTTTGTTTTGGAAAAGCACACACACATACATTCATACAATGTTAGTTTTATTTTACTCTCTTTGGACTGAGTGGAGTAGGAAGAAGATACTATATTTAGACATCGGAAAACAGATTATCTTTTCTTTTTTTATTTAATGATGAAAAATATCCTGTTCTACCTCTGATGGGGAGCCGCGGTAGCATAGTGGTTAGTGCACTGGCTTCCTAGCTCAGTGGTCTATGGTTCGATCCCCAGATGAGGTGGGATTTTTTAAGGCCGCAAACGGCTCCTGGGTCGACCCAGCCCCAAATGGGTACCAGAGCAACTCTGGGAAGGTTAAGGCAGCCGGCGTGATGTTGACCACGTCACCCCTATTGTGCCGATGGTCAAGAAAATATGGGCCTAACACCATATTCCCAATATGCCTCAATGGGCATGTAACGGGATCCTTTACCTTTTACCTCTGATGAGTTATAATTAGGATATCAATTGTTTTAATTCCAAATAATATGAACAACTGCCGACATGGGAAAGTGGCATCACACCTGTCAAATCATTGTAAATAGGGCAAATTATAATTACCAATTATGCTTGTATGTTTAAAAAAAAAAAAACCCCAAACAAACAAAAACAAGATAAAACCAAACAAAACCAAACAAAAACATCAAACAAAAATTTGGGGGGAGGGGGGTGTAAGGGCCTGGTTTGGTTTTAAGGACTATCTTCATTGCACACAGACAACTCCATCAGTGCTACGATCTCCTCCCTTAGATCACACACAAGGAGGATGTCAGCACAGTGCACAAACTCAGTGGCACCAGCAATAATCCTAATGTGTGTATAGAGGAATCACACATTCTATAAATATTTTTGTGGTGGGTAGATTTTTAATTTTTTAATTTTGCCACGGCAGCGGCCTGATAGACCTACTCTTTACAATTTCCAACTGCCGTGGGATTTTTAATGTGCAACTTGCACACGGGACCTCCCATTTTTTCACCCTTAACCGAGAAGGCTAGGCATCCAATCTCACAACCCAGGAGACCAGGGGGGAGTATGACATCATTAGGACCACTGGTTCTGAAAGAAAATTTCCATAAATTATATTCTCTCAACTGGGAATCAAACCCGGTACCCCTAGAATTCGAGGCGGAAGCCATACCTCTTAGCCACTCCGACCCCCCAAGTTGGGTAAATTAAATTAAATGAAAATCATTAAAAGTAAATTAAAACTAAAATTGAGTGAATGTAAGTGTGTGTGCCTTTCCAAACCAAACAAATAAACTTCTTAAAAAGGCCTGGTATTTCCAGTTATATAATTGATTTTAATAGATATTTAATTGACTTTCACCTGTTAAAAGTCATATGCATTGTAAGAACAGCATCAGACCTTCACCTCCCCAATTACTATATATTAACTTTTGTTCTTGTTAAATACTGTTCGACTATATTAAGCAGTTCCCTAGGTCTGTCTATTCTCAGCACCTCTTCTATATTTATAGCTAAATTTGACGCCTGCAAATAATCTGATATTGGTATTCTCATTTGTTCATACCTCTTACATTTTAACAAGAAATGTTCTATATTATTGTCTTGAACACATCGTGCACAGTAAGGTTCTTCTATTCTGAAATAGCCTTTTTCCAGCTGTAGTCTGAGAAGTTCCTTATTAGGCCCTACTGGGAATTTTATATCCTAATTATAACCCATCAAGGGTTGAACGAGATACATTGTCTTTAAGAAAAAAAAATGAATAATTTTATTGACCATCGGATCAATAGATAGCTGAAATACACAACAGCGGGACATGTGTTCGATGCAGCCTTAAAAAAGAATTCAGAGACGTTGTAATAAAGAGTAGGCCTAAGGGATATGAATCTAAACCTAAACCCTAACCTTAGTTTTAGCCCTAACGACGTGGGTTTATTTGGATGGCATCGAAGAAGACGTCCCAGTTTTTCATGTTAACCATCTAAACTTTTTTCCTTCTATTCTGTTTTTTTTTTCTTTTCTTGATAGTGTATGTCTCTTTACAGCCCATGTCCAAAATGTTTGTCTAGTTTGCCTTTCATTTATTTAGGCCTATGCTACATTAGGCTACTTCTTCATTTCATTTTTTCCAGCGACTTCTTTCGAGCACAAGAAATAAAAACAAATTTAACAATGGAACTTTTTTACCTTTTTTAAATAGACTTGATTCTAAATTCACATGAATAATACTTCACACTAATATTACAAATAAACATTAATTTTTAATGAGACCTGTAAATGAAAAGTGATTATACTTTTCGGTACAGTCCATCAAAACCTACCTGACGACATATTACGTGTATTCGATACTTTTATTCAGTAATGTGATATATTGCATTGTTCGAATACTTGTTACCAAGATAACAAGTTCTACAACTGGCCCAGACACCTGAAGTTGGGGGCAGTAGACTGGGAGGCCGCCCATTACGAAAAAAAAACGCGGCATTTTGCCTTAAGTTTAAAATTTGTATTGATTTATTTTATTTTTCAAACGACAAGATGAGTAGCAGCTGCCTTAACCGAGAGATCGGTTGCAATTCGCTTGAGGGCATGGGCATCAGAACCAATGCTATTTTAGAATAGAAGAACCCTACTGAGCAGAGTTTCTAGAAAAACAAAATAATATAGAGCATTTTCTACTAAAATTGTATGAAGTATGAACAACAAAGAAAACCAATTTTAGATTATTTACAGGCATGCAATTCATCCATAACTGTGGAACAGGTGTTGAGAATAGATAGACCTAGAGAATTGTACATATAGTAAAACAGTATATAACAAGAACTAAAATTAATATATAAAGATCCGTGATGGTGTGAGGATAATTATAAGAGGTAGTCTGACGGGGTGCTCGTGTGGATGATAGCAGATGATTGGTGGATTTGGTGTAATCTCAAACATCACTGGGCTTTCTCACTCCTTTTCACCTTGTTAACAACAGGGCAGTTATGAGAGACTTTACTTTGGTTTTTTTTTCCAATCATTTTTTTTTTATTGTTTGTTTGTTTCTTGGAAAGGGGAGGTCACATACACACTTTTGGTTTTGAATTACTCTATTTAGACTGAGTGGGGGAGAGAAGTTACTATATTGTCTTGAATTTATTACTTTATATATCCCAATTATAACCCATGGATGGTTGAACGGGATACTTTGTTTTTAAAAAAATGTGCAATTGTTATTATTATTGTTGATCAGAATCGACGTCACTGCACTCCGGGCAACCCCATAGGTGCTCAGTCTGCCTCAAATGTCGAAAGGTATGAATGCTAACTGTTCCTGTTGTGTGTTGGTTGTATACACGCTGGATGCATCCTCTCATAAGTCCATCTCTGCTGTTTTTACGTTTGATGCCAAATTCCAGCTTTTTTTGCCTTGATGATTCTTCGATTGCAGTTTCATTCTCTAACAGACGATTAATGCGCATTTGCCCCGGACGACCCCAGTGTTCTTCACTATCACCAGTGCTGTTTAACATCTACACAACAAAATAAGCCACCATTCAGCTAACTCGGTTGGTACGAACATTGACTTTTGCAGATGACATACTCATCTACAGGACTGGTTTTGGCCGACAGGCATTGGCGGATCCAAGGAGGGAGCAATGGGGAGGGGGGTGTGACGGGGTGATCACCCCACCCTCCCCAACTTGGGACTTTGAAAACCTTTATTTCTTATCAACCGCTCCAGTATTTTCCCCACACTTGGTAAGTAATCGTTAGGTCGGACGAATTAGAACATGTCTGGTACTGGACAATGGTAAGTAGGCCTACCCTAAAAGTTACGAACGTAGTTTTCAAGTAATTCTCCGTGGCGGGACAATGAAATACAAAAAAGGGAGCCGCCATACACCATCAGCTGCCATCTCCACATCAAAGGTAGGCTGTAATGGATCTCCAACGTCTTCTGTCTCTTATCTTGAAAGTGCACTCTGATAGACTCTTTCCTGTCTATCTCTTGAAACTATCTTCCCACTTATAGCGATGTCTTCCCCTTGCACACTTGTCTTCATCTCTGCCTTCTATTAAGATCTTCTACAAGGTATTATGGGAGCCGCGGTGGCACAGTGGTTAGTGCACTGGCTTCCTAGCTCAGTGGTCCATGGTTCGATCCCCAGTTGAGGTGGGATATTTTTTAGACTGCAAACGGCTCCTGGATCAACCCAGCCTCAATTGGGTACCAGAGCAACTCTGGGAAGGTTAAGGCGGCCGGCGTGATGCTGACCACATCACCCCTAGTGGGCCGATGGTCGAGAAAATATGGGTCTAACACCATATTCCCAATATGCCTCAATGGGCGTGTAAACGGGATCCTTACAAGGTATTATGTCTATTTATATGGCCAAAATATTTTAGCTGTTTAATTTTGATCTCCTTCATTAGTTCTCATTTCGTACCTAGGTTTACTAGGACTTCCTTATTTATTTTCTTCTCTTTCCATGAGATGCGCTCCATTGTTCTACGAGTATATATCCACATCTCGAGAGCCTCAATTCTTTCTTCCAATTGCTCGTTCATTGTCCATGTTTTGACATATATTTTACACTTTATGATTCTAAGTTTTAATTTGTGAGTTAACTGTGTAGATGCCAGTATTTGTCTCTGTCATGAAATATTCTAATCCACATATATAAATTATTAGGTAAAATGAAGCCTAACAAATAAAATTAATAAAGAGAAGAGCAATGGTAAAATGACAGTGCTGTCACAAAGAATGTACTCGAAATCCCCTTTGTTTTCTGCTTCGTCTGCAAATTGTAACGCTTTCACGTTGATAGTAAAGCTTACTGTATTATTACCCGCCTTCTTCAATGAAACGTGTGCTGTATTTCTTGGAAAAGCATTGAGACGTACTGCGTAATGACCTAAATTAACCCTAACATTAATTATACTGCGTTACCAAAACGAACGAACAGATGGACTAACGGGATAAAAAGAGAAGGGAGAGGCAGAAAGCCGAACACTAAACCCGCTTCGCGCGATACACAATTACTACCATCACGCGTGTAAGTCTACATGCACTAAATTTTTTTTCAGACGGACAGTGATAAAATACACTACCCTTTCCCAGAGTTAGGTTTATAAATCATAACAGACTCTTATTAGAAAAGATAACAATAGATGGGTTTACGTTTGAACACATAACAGTACCCAGACAGCACATCTTCTAAACAGGAGATAGAAGAAATTGCATATTTTGAACGCAGCCACGTAGCTCCTTTAAATTAGTAATTTTGGGTTCCTTAGGGTTTGCTGACAAATAATATGTAAAACGTTACGCAAATAGTCCAGGAATTAATAAATTATACCCAAAATAAAATATTGGGGGTGCCTGACAGCATAAAATCATTTCTGCTCATAAAATTTTTTTTATAACGTGTTTGAAAAAACCTTACGTTACATAAATAGCCTACCATGTAAACTCCAAATTGATTGGAGCGCAACAAATGAAAGCCTAACCACGATTGGTCGGGCTATAAATACTATCTTGGTTGTTAGGGGAAACGGGAAAAGGTAACATTTTTTCAAACACTTGTCGAAACGTGGCTCATTGGCCAGTCTCGCTGATATACACACTTGGGAGCGTTAGTTCGAGACCACTAATTCAAATAAGCTTGATAAAGCGACAGTACGTTGAAGCCAGCTCACATTTTTGCTAAAATAAAAGCCTGGAACATAGGCAGAACGGAATTTGTGCCAGTTTGTGCCAGAATTCATTGCTAATCAACGTATCTGTGTTTATTTCCATGAAATTGTGGTAAGCTTGAACCATTCAGTATCTTTTAATGAAAAATTGAATGTGAATTGTTGATTTATGCCTGTATATATATGTGTAGTTCAGTGGCAAACGTGAGGTAAAGCCTATAATGCTCCAGCCTGAACAGAGGGTGTCGGAGAGAAGTAAAACGGCATGGAATGGCCAAATAGTACACTGACACCTGGATGATTGACTAGAAAGAAATAATGCTGGAAGTGCAGAGGCGTAGTAACCATTAAGAAGGGTAATACTGGAATAAAGTATTTCAAATGAAGCTGACTGTTGGCCTAACGCTCTGAACGCAATGTTTGTGCTGTATTGTGATCAGTGTAAAAGAGAATATAAATTAGTTATGAAGTAGAAGGTACATCCTTCTTGATTTCAGGGACAGTGGTCTTGATGGTAGTGAGCAGCACCTGGTCATAGCTGTGCTGAATCCAGAGTCGGACAGCATACTCCTTGGTCTTTTTAGCTATCAGTGAGGTGTCTCCTGAGCCCAGAGGAGAATTCGAGCAGAGGAGTCCTTTCCTGCCGCCATCACTAAAGATAAGCAGAGTTGGCCAGCTGAGCTCAACATTATGTCCCCTCATCTAGAAATAACTTTATAAAAATACCATTCAGAGGGGAATTTACTTGTCTTAAAATCAGGAACTGTGAACATCTCCAATACTGATCCCTAAAGACAAACTATTGAAGTCATGATGACAAATACCAACAGAGCTTGAACAAAACAAAACCAGTATTACCTCATTTTACTACTACACAACTGACACACATAGAACATTTGTAATAATATATGTCACTACAATATTCATATTAAATACATTCTGTACATAACTTGTAATTTAAATTGATTGTGATTCCTGATTCCCTTGTAGTTGAATCAGGACACATATTCATTCATGCCAGTAATGAATACATATTGTTATTTGAAAGTTATCAGTGCCTCCTTTAAGATATTCTCATAGAGTGTTATATGTATGTGAGTGTCACAGTGTTGTCAAGAGTAGTGGATTACATTAAATTGTTTATCTGTCTGTTGTTGTGACTTACACTTCTTCATACACATACCCTAGACACATAACGTAGCATCACACTATTCCAGAATAATTCTGACTGAGATAAAGAGATATGTGGTAGCAAGTAAGGTTATCTATAATACACTACTTTTAATAGATATAGATACCTTCACAGCTGATCTCAGTCAGTACACTAAGTCCCCTATAAATATTTATAACATCCAACTTCACCACAGTCTCATGTTGTTGAATGTAGCTTTGGCGATTCCTATTCTCTTCTTGATTTCTGTTTCACATCTGCCATCTTCTGTTTCATTCAACAATGAGGCAAAAGATGGCGCCAAGCAAGCGGACTTCACGCGAGCAGCAAAAACAGAGGACTTTGTGACTTTATATAATAGCCCCTTCAGTCATAACTGACTATGGGAATGCGCCCCTGCGGTGACAGCCCTCAGAAGCTTATTTTCCTGGTGACGTTTTCGACGTTTTCTACCCTCCTCTGCTTGTTGTGTGAGCCTCTCTTCACCCAATCTGAGGTGGCGCCGTAAATAGCATCGCCACTTAGTGCGATCGGCAGCTTCATCCTCCCATGTTGCTGGATCCATATCCAGTGCCCTCATATCTCTCTTGCACACATCTTTGAACCTCAGCTGTGGTCGCCCAACTGTTCTCTTGCCATCTGCTAATTGTCCGTAGAAGATTTCTTTTGGGATGCGACCATCTTCCATGCGGCGAACATGGCCAAGCCAGCGAAGTCTGCGCTGTCTAAGCAGTGTATACATACTTTAAAGGCCAGCACGTGGCAACACCTCGACATTTGTCACTTTATCTTTATCTTTGTGACAAGGGGCGGATAATGTCAGTATCGGGCGGTCAATCCCAAAGCAAAAAATCAGAAGTGGGATGGAGAGAGAGGGAAAAAAAGGGGGGGGGGGAAGGCTGTCTCTATTTGGACCATTGTCCAGTAATTCCATTAGGGTAAGCAACACTTATAACATTTCCTTGTATATTTCAGCGTCATAAAACTTTATTCTTTTTTGTTACTCTGATTCCAATGAGTTGTAACATCGCTCCATTATAATGCACAACAAATATTTTGTCACAATGAAACAATTAAAATGGTAGCTAACTAATAGGTACAATGATGACTGGGCGTTCATGAGGAAGTTTATCGTTGAGTCTAAGAGAAATCTCGTAGAAAATAATCATTGATTAACTGAGCATAGCTTTAAAAATACGTTATGTATAAACATGTTATACATCGACAAAGGCACGAAAAATAGTGAACATTTTTATTAGATCAATTCTTCATTTTAACAAGAAATGGCGAAGAAAAACACATGATTCTATATTCCCTATGAACTGAACACTCTGTATATTATAGCTTGTATTGAAATTTTCTATAGTATTTCTATAATCAATTTTATTATTTAATATACTTTTTACGTGTAATTATGTTATAAATAGTTATATTATTAAAAGAATTAATATTTTTGAGTTACTATTGTAAATATGTATGAATTTTTATTAATGGTTGTTTCTCTGTAGTTGTATCTTACTTTTATTTAATTATGTTTCAATTAGTTATATTTTTTAATACAAAATTAATATTTTTAAGTTACTGTATAATAAAACAGTAAAGTTGTCACATTTCTTTTTCTTCAAAATTCGTTATTTTGTTTATTTGATTGTCTAAAAATGTGTGTAAATAAGGAGCGTGGAGCATTATCATTCTGATGTATCAAACATAAATGCAACAGACGTCTGGCAGCCCTAAAAACAATGGCCGCAACGCTCCTGGTGCAGGGACTAGTGTTTCTCCTGTATTATCAGCTAGTCATGTCAGTCACTGAATATGGTCTGGGAATACTCACGTTTTCAATATCACAGTGTAAACGACTGAACGCATTCAAAATGAAGGGTTGAGTATAGTCTTGGGCTGTACTGCGGCACGTGCAATAAGATCCAGATATCCGATATCCCAGGCGAAGGCTTATGATAGGAAACTCTTTACAGAGCGATACAACAGGAAGAAATCTGATCATCAGAAGAAGTCCCCCCGTCCGACAAGTGTTTCGGCCCATATACTCCTTTACACTCTAAGGGGGGCGGGCCCACTTGGGTCATGACTCCCAAGCGTCTCAGCCTTCTGTTGTTTTGTATCGAAAATGAACCCATTTCACACAGACTAAAATCATCCTCTGTATGGGAACATAGCTGACATCAAAGGAGGAAGAATAAAGAGGAGGATGTCATGGATGGCGCAGATGCAACTATTAGACAGGTGACCACAGTTGAAAGAATATTCAAGAGGGAAGAGTGGAGTAAGTCAGATGAGAACTGGACGAACTACCAGCAAGTCATCATCACCCATGGCAGGCAATACAGAACTTTGGTCAATTGGAGGGCAGAATTGGAAATTTACCCGCTGACAAGTGATCATGCTGCGTTTGATGATGTCATTGTGTACACTGATGGGTCTGTAATAAATAGTGAGAAATCAGGGTGGGGCTTCTCCGCCTAGAGTAAAAGGCAGAGTCGTTACTTGACATAGCGGGACTTACACGATAACAACTTGCATACGGGACCTTCTATTTTTTGTCGCCCTGATCCGAGAAGGCTAGGCATTCGATTTCACTACCCGAAAATCAGTGCGGAGTATGACATCATTGGGAACCACTAGCCACAATGCGGCCGCTGCCCTGGCAAAATTTAAAAATTAGGAAGCCTACAAACCATAAATTTTTATAGAATGTGCAGAGGCGTAGTAAGGGGGGGGGGCGGTCCGCCCCGGGTGTCTGGCAGGAGGGGGGTGCCATCGAGAGAGTGAAAATGCCAATATAAATGTTGAAACTAAATAAAATATTCCTGAAATAATTTCCCCAATGTCGACAAAATTATTTTCTTTCCTGTCCCCGACGAAGGTGGCTGCAACGTTGGCTATTTATTTTGTATTTTGTCTTAATAAGACGGATCACCTTTTTCTTTGATTTTTTTTTTCGTATTCTTTCAATCGACAAAATGAAAAGCCATGTTTCGTTTATCCTTGGCAAGACTCATCATCGCCAGCACAAAAGCTAGTTTGTTGTAATTCGATCCTGACACAGACGTGCTATCGTTTCTCATTCTGTCTCTCCTAGTAACATTAGGGACCAAGCATGACACTGATAGTAAGATCAATGAAAATCTACATGGCACGAAGTCATTTTGTACAAAATTATTTCAGTTCAATGAGTAACAGGAACGGTATAAATGTTGCCTCTTTTGTGTACAAATTCAACTGATCGTCCTTCCCCCCGCCCCCTACACACATACTAAATACAGGTGACAGCATCCTGGCGGTCCTGGGCCGGATTTAGTCATGAGCTAAATAAGCTACAGCTTAGGGCCTCACAGTCTGTCGGGACCTCTTTTGCTAAGTTCAGTTGTTACACGGCCTTAATATATACTACTCGTCAAAAGTCAAGGGCCACATAGAAAAACCTTGGTTGAAACCATAAAACAAATCTGGTATAAACGTAATTGGTATCAGTCAAAACGGCATTTATTGAATACCAAATTGACATGTCACGTAAAGAAATGGAAACACACATTCAAACGCAATGAAGCTGTGAAGTGTGTCACCCACCTTTTCAAAAGTCACACAATAGATATTGGACAAATAGACATTTCCAAATCGGGTATGACCACCGTTTGCAGCAAGGCATTCAAGACAGCGTAGACGCATCGAGTCCACAAGGGTCCGAAGAGTATCCTGAGGAACAGCTTGCCATTCCTGAAGCAGAAATGCAGTCAGCTGTGCAACATCCATTGGCAGGGGGTGATTTGTTGACAATCTTCGACCAAGGACATCCCAGAGGTGCTCAATCGGAGAAAGGTCAGGTGAATGAGCTGTCCACACCATCCTGATGATCCCATGTTGCTGAATAAACTCATTCACCACACGAGCTCGATGGGGTCGAGCGTCATCATCTTGGAGGATGGTATTACCACCTATGGCCTCCAGAGCAGGCTGAACAATTGGTCTCAAGATTTCGTTCTGGTATCTTGGGCCGGTCAAGTTGCCTTGGATGATGTAGAGTGGGGTCCTGCCGTGTCTGTAGAAGCCTCCCCAGACATGACAGAACCCCTACCATAACGATCCACCTCTCGAATTGTGTCATCAGTAAATCGCTCTCCTGGTCGTCTCCAAACTCGAATCCTGCCATCATTGAATGACACAGTGAAGCGAGATTCATCAGTGAAGAGAACTTGACTCCATTGTTGCCTTGTCCATCGGATGTGCTCGCGACACCAAGCAACACGGGCTCTGCGATGAGCAGGAGTAAGAGGGATTCTGACTGCAGGACGTCGAGCAGCCAGTCCAAATTCATGTAAACGTCTGCGAATGGTGCTTTGACTGGAATTAACGTTTACAGTTTGTCTCAGCTGACATCTTAGAGTGGAACAAGTCACTGTTCGATGGCGCAGGGCTGACAACAAGAGGTACCGGTCATCATGTCTATTGGTGCATCTAGGGCGACCTGGCCGGTGCCGACCCTCCACACTTCCTGTGGCCTGAAATCTCTCCAAAATTCTTTGGATAGTAGAGTGTGACACTGCAAGCCGTCTAGCATGTGAGGATTTCAGGAATAGGTTTTTTTAAAAATAGTATGCCATTCAACCCTTGAAGGGTTATAATTAGGACATATTCGTTTGTTTTTTCTTTTTATTGTTTGTTTGTTTCTTGGAAATGGGAGGTCACACTCAAAAACATTCATACAAATTTGGTTTTTGTTTACTCTGTTTCATTTCTTAGTTCCATATTAGGATAAAGGTGTTATGTTTCTGAGTTGTCTTCTAGTCTTCCCTAACTAATCTCAAGTCGAGTCTCAAGCCTCCTAGTACGAGTCTTAAGTCGAGTCTCAAGTCACTAACAGTAGTTTTCAAGTCAAGCCTCAGTTTTTATCTAAAATTGTTTAAAGATACAATCGCTTTTATTCGAACAATTACATCAATAATAGTGAAAAGTAATAATTTACAATTTTAGTATTTTATTCACTGACTGCTTTTATTATATCGTTAACTTAAAAAGAATTGTTTTCGGTTTCTCCGTAACAGTGCGTTAAGAATGAAGATAGCTAAGTTAGTTCCCCTAAAATTGGCAAGTCCTATGTTGAGTAGAGTCGGTTATTAAAAAAAAAAAAATCCGGGTCGAGTCTTTCAGTCCCAAGCAAAAACGTGGGTTTGGCCCAAACAAAAATGGCCACCCCAGTGCGTTTTTATTGTTGTTGTTTGGAAATAATTTTAAAAAAATGTTCATATGCATAAATAACTTTGTTGTTGTATATGAAACTGAAGGTAAATGGATGTACTTTACTCTTGTGCTACAAGTATTAAAGCTTTCATTGAAAAATTATTAGTTCTCCAAGGTAAAATGGAGGCTCTAGACAGGAGCAAAAGATACGGAAGCCACTTAAATGGCTCCAGGGTCAAATGTGTTTAAACCCTGAGCCATTATAAAGTCGATTGGGACTTAAAGAGTCGAGTCGTTGTGGTGATGTAAGTCCAACTGGAGTTCGACTCGAACGACGCGAGTCGACAACACTGTAGGCCTACGTGGATAAATAACAGAGATTAACAAGACACATTCTATCAAAGATAGAGGACATGAGGCAGAAAACATTGGACATATACATCGCTCGTATTACAGCGAAATTTTGATACTTAATCTTATCTTTTTGACATGCGCGCGATTCAGATGTGGTTCTGGGTCACAACAACTTTAATCGCGTCGCGCATAAGTCTTCTCATTCTTTTAAACTAAAGCCCTCTCTAATGTCGTCTTGGCGGGGACTACATTCTAGTTTTTTTTTTTAAATTAATGAAGATAAACAGAAATCCCGTTCAACCTCTGATGGGTTATAATTAGGATATATATTGTTTTCAATTCCAAATAATATGAACAACTGCCGACATGAGAAAGTGGCATCACATTTGAAAATAGGGATATTCACAATTGTGCTTAGGCCTATACGTTAAATAATAAAATAAAAAATAAACAAACAAACAAAATCAAGAAGAAACTATGAACAAGAATAATATTAAAGTGGAGGGGTGTATAGGCCTGGTGGTTCTAGTTATATAACGGACTTTACCAGATATTTAATTGACTTTCATCTGTTTAAAGTCACATGCATTGTAAGAACAGCATCAGACCTTCACATTCCCAGCCACTATATATTAACATGTGTTCGTGTTAAATATTGTTTGACTATATTATGCAGTTCCCTAGGTCTGTCTATTCTCAACACCTCCTCTATATTTATAGGTAAGTTGGATGCCTGTAAATAATCCAATATTGGTATTCTCATTTGGTCATACCTCTTACACTTTAACAAGAAATGTTCTATATTATTGTCTTGAAGACATCCTGCACAGTAAGGTTCTTCTATTCTGAAATAGCCTTTTCCCAGCTGTAGTCTGAGAAGTTTCTTATTACTAGGAATTTTCAATTCCCTAGATATCTGACATTTTCTTGTTGGAGCCCTGAACATCTTATATGCATGTCTTCCTTTCAGATTTTTATCCCACTCTGCTTTCCATTCATCTGTTATTAAATCTTTAATTAAACTCTTAATTTCTGATTTACTCATCCCTACATTTATTAGATTTTTATCAGATCTACCTTTCTTGGCTTCTTTATCTGCCTTTTCATTTCCTTCTATGCCAACATGTGAAGGTGTCCAAGCAATTAATACTGAACATCCTCTGGAATATAAGTATGTAGTAGCCCAAAAAATCTCCTCTGCTATATCAGGTCTACTACATTCTCGTAAGTTTCAAAGTGCTTTAATTGTTGAAAGAGAGTCAGTTAAAACTGTTATTTTTTTGGGAGGGTTTACATTCTAGTGTATTTTTAGTGAGGACAAAACTCGTCACAAAATTAGCGACACAGGAAAGTATCGAATACAACGAGGACAGGTACAATCACATGACTGTCGTCATCATATATTTTCCGTTAATTTGTTCTGTATTTGAGATTGCTATATTTACTTCTCATCAACATATGAAAGACTAACAAATATGATTGTCGAAAGTTAAGAGCTAACATATAAAAACTTGCACACAAAAAAAAACTTCGCCCAATGCCAATTAAGATTCGTTGGACTTATGTGGGCCTAATGGTAAGAAGATCATAAAGTAGAATACGTTATGAAATACTTGATAATGCGTAATGCATTTTGGTATTTATTAGGTTAAAGCAAGTTACACCCGAGTCCAAACCAGGAAATACCTGTTTTAATTTTCCGAAACTTGACTTTTGCTGTCGTCCTTAATTATCTATGCTCTACAGCGTTGATGACCATTGCAATGATTTCATAGTGTAACGTCTTTCAACATCTGTTTTCTTTCGGTGATTCTGTACTTTGCATAGAAACTGATAAAACACGAAACCGTGAGCAATAGTATTCATTGAGGACATTAGAAAGTAGAATGTAGGCCTAGAGCGAAATATAAATAAGATTATTAAAGGGCCAAAAATCGATTAGTCGGCTGTTAGTATACTTCAGGCTTTACTTTGTCACTATGGAAACAAAATGGTAGCTGATAAATAGAATATTTATACTAACTTTCCTGAAAAATATATTTTCCTGGCACACTCATGTTGAAGATAGACACTAGGATATGCATAAGATACGAGATGCGTAAAAAATAAAAATATGCTGTTAACATAATGTTACGTGTCTTTTTAATGTTAATGTTAATATGCAAGAACAGGATGGTTCCTGTGGCCAAGATGACTTCTAGGGTAGTAAATCTCTTAAGACACCGCAACCAGCCCACACCACTCAGGATTATTTGATTCACAACTGACTAAGTGGACAATATACAATTTATTAAAGACTGCACGCAGCTCCACATACAGTAGTGCATGCCAACATGTAATGGCAGATAATATGCAGTAGACTAAATACTTTCGACAGTTCATGTCAGGAAGGCTGTACTTTTGTTCTCAATAAGTTTTATTCACTTAACACTCAACACTGAGCAATAATACTTCTGTTCACTACCGATAACTAGACGACTAGATACATCTCACCAAAGATCTTGATGTATTAGTGATAACAGAACTCCATTTTTAAACACTTTAACAATCAGGAGCTCAAACACATTATGTCCACTCGCCATGACACACACTCCAATCTGCCCGCTCTTCTCCCCCTCTAATTTCGCGTGAGCCACCCAAGCATATCGGCTTAACGTCACTCACCTGACTTTATCAGTGACCCGTATAAAATAACCAAACAAATAGCCCTGCTGAGCTAAACCTATAATAGGCACAATTGTTATAAATTTTAATCATAACACATAAATAGACTGGAAAAGAAAGAAATTATGAAGATGGTGGGAAGAGTGCCTTGTGTTATCTATGTCATTTACTCATTACCCTTAAGCACCCCAATGAGCATAGGCCTTTAACAAATTAATTTCCAGCTCTCCTGTCCTCTTCCATCTGCTCCAGGTCTTTCCATACATTCTTTATTCCTTGCATTTGTGTGTCCAGTTTTCTTGTCTCTGTGTGCTTTTTGGACCTAATCTTCACACTCAGACAGCTGAGTGAAAAGGCCATTGAGTATAAGAGTGAGATCCATCTTTGTTTCATAGATCTGGAAAAGTTGTTTGACAGGGTCCCCTGGAGCAAACTTTGGGACTGTTTGGCGAGGAAGGACATTCCAGCACCTTTGATTCATGCTATACAGAGCTTCTACAAGTCTTGCAGAAATTATGTGAGGACAGCAAACTATAAGTCAGAAGAGTTCAGGACAACCACTGGTGTAAGACAAGGTGATATCCTGTCACCTTATCTTTTCATACTCCTCATGGACAATGTCATCAAGGCATGTAAGGAGAGAACAAGAAAGTATTCAGTGGGGTACTGGCAGATGAGACTGGTCTGTATTTCAGAGCTGGCATTTGCTGATGATGTTGTCCTGATTGCTAAATCAGAGGCACATCTCCAATCCAACCTGCAAGTCTGGAAGGAAGAGCTGGAGAAGAGAGGGATGGTCATAAGCAGCTCTAAAACAAAATCCATGGTGATATCATGAGAAGAAAGAGTACATCAGATTAAGCTGGGAGAACAGGTCCTGGAGCAGGTTGACCACTTTAAATACCTCAGAGCTATTATAGACCGAAAGGGAGGCATCAGAGAAGAGTTGGCCACTCGAAAATCAGCAGCTGGGAGACTTTTTCAGGCCATAAATCGAGGATTCCTCAGCAAGAGAGAGGTTGATAAGAAAACGAAGATGGCTGTATACAGCTCCACCAATGTCCCAGTCTTGACATATGGATGCGAGTCATGGGCCCACAAAAGCCAGATCCAAACCTCAGAAATGAGGTATCTGAGGAAGGTGGTTGAAGTAACAAGAAGAGACATGGTCCGCAACCAGATGATACAAGGCTGGCATCCTCATTAAAAAAAATTGCTACACAAACCACAGCTGCAGTAGTATATGAATGCTTTATGTAGGTTTCCATAGGGAGCAAAAAGGGTAATGAAAGTACTTCAGTTTGTCAGGATTGGCTATATTTAACTTACTTACTTACTTAGTCGTTCCCCTTCTACCGTGAGGTGTAGAGGTCTATATTTAACAAAAACCTCAACTTTTAGTCCTTTGACAAAGATTTGTTTCACAACTTGATTTTATTGAACACTGTTTTTGCAGTTGCAGCTTTCTTTCAGTTGTTATAGAACAATCTCTAGTTTTCCAGCAGTTTTCATCACTGTAAACAGCTTACATATAATGTTGTCTAATGGAAAATTTAAATGGCTGTTTTGTATGTTTATCACTTTAGAAGTCTTTTCAAGATTTAAGGTTAATAACGTAGAAGATTGTTGATCATCTATAATCGTCATCATCATCTATTCCCTTCTGTCTCTTTTTGGAGCATGGAGCCCTCACAGCAAATGGTCCCTTTGCAGTGGTGGTATCTTTAGCTGTTTCATTTGCATAATGAGGTTGCACAACTTGAAATTAGCTGCCTCTTATGACATGCTTGAGGGAGCAATCGCTTGGTTTGTTTGTTTTTTTCTACTCGGAGTTCCCTTTAAATTAAATGGGATATAGAAGATTGTTAATGCGTCTTATTTTTCTTTGTATCTTAGGGAGTTGATTGGCAATTGCTTGTATGTCACTAGATACACACTAACACTTACTACTGTAAATCTTTGTTGCTTATCCTTTACAGGACGTGGCAATCAACCCCAGCTTTTATTGGCTGTTTGTGATTTTTCTAGGCAATTTTTTCATTCAGTAGTTTGTCATTGCTTTCTGAACGGTACGGCGCTTATACCATTGTTAAAAATCCACACAAAGCGATCTGCTACCAAACCGCCTGCAGCAGGTTTCGAACCTGGTATATTTAGATTATGAAACTGCGTTCATATCCATTAGGCCACAGATGCCGACTCTATGTATAATAAGCTGTGATAATAACTCAGTGTCATCGACAAATTCCAAGTATCACAAGGTTAAATCACACAGTCTGTAGCTAATGAATGGAAGTGAAAGAATGCCATGTTTAATCAAAATCATGTCACATTAGTGCTGACACTTTGGACTATCAAACATTTCTGCATTAATTATTTACTTTGGCCTACGTTTAGCATTAATAATGAAGTATCTGGATTAATGGAGTGTCTGCTTCCAAATTTAAGGAGTTCAATGGTGTGTTATAATTGGGTAACAACAAACCTTAAAAGCAGCTGAAAGAGTGATGTGTGTAATCAAGAAGACACCGTATTGGGACTATTGAGCACCTCTTAATTACTTATTTATTATGACCAGTTTGTGTCAGTTGTGAAATATCAGAATTAATGAAGTATCAATTTCCAGATTTTAGGAGTACCATGGTATATTACGAATTAAAAAATTGATACTAAAATAAAGCTGAAAGAACCAAATACAAATGAAAAGAACATCTAAGAAATAATGATTTATAATTTCTAGCAAAACTGGTGAGGAAGCATTTTAAGTTATATTACCAACACCATTAAACAGCAGCCAAACAGTACAGATACATGGACTTTGGAAAAGATAAACAACTAATCTAATGTTGCAATACATGTTTAGTTTACACAGATGGCTCTGCCTCCAAGGCCATCATAAATTCAGGACTTGGAGCTTGTGTAAAGTACCCAAATGGTGACAAATCAGAAATATGTGTACTGTTTGAAGAATTCTATATTAATTTCCAACATAAAGTCTGGCAGTAAAATACTACCCTCACAGAAATAATCTACCTGTTTAACCAAGAAATCTATAAACCCCTAGATATCATGATCCTCAGTGATCCAGAATCAACGCTGCAGGAAAAAAAAGTACATTTTGTTGAAATGACGGACAGTCCGCTAATAACACGTCAAAGTCACACTCCTTTTGATACCAGGTCACATAGACGGTATGCCTGGTATAAAAAAAAAAAAGCAAACAGATTAGCAAAACCATGAACAAGCATAGTTAAAACAAATACTCCAGCCAACATGCAGACAGCTAAACTAATATTCCAAAACAACTTCAAAGATGGACTGAAATGATGGGCAGAAGGGTCTACTGTATGTGCTGTGTGTAAAGAAATGACCCGCTGCGACAAAAATGACAACATCAACAAACTACGATGCATAGAGCAAAACACAGTCATCCAGCTAAGAACAGAACACATGAGACTCAACAAGCACTTAAACAAATTAAACCCTATGCATAAGCTGCAACTGTACCCACCCATACAAGATAGTTGAACATGTGCTGCTCTCATGCACAGGACTCACCACTGAAAGAAAAAAAGCTACTGCTGGGCTCTCACTAAGGTATTAACAAAGAAATGTTAACGCCTATGACATTTTAGTTGAGATGTTAACAAAGAAATGTTAATTTGGCTGGCTCTTTATTTGTTGTGGTAACACAGAAGATAAATACTGTATTATATGAAAATGGCTATGTGGTAGACACTTGTGAGGAAGTAAGAGAACACAAGACAACAGAAAAGTAACAGTTGATAGGTTTACCAGGAAATTGAACCAGTGACCAAAAAAATAACATCATCATCTCACTACAGTATTAAATCATGAAAGAACATATGGCTAACTTAGCACGCCAGTTGATGGTGCTTTGTTAGTTGTGGTCATTCTCACGATACTTCATGCAACTATTGACTATTGGAACCCGAAATGACCCATTATAGACTTTATTTGTATCAAAGAAGATAACCTGTGTGCATTTATATTTGTGTGTGTGTGTGCACAGTTGTGTAAGATAATGAATTATTAACAAAGCTAGACTGGAAGGTAATTTTAATTGAAATGTTAGAGGTAAGGCTAAATTCTTACTGATAAGGATTATTAAACCTATTAACAATTATTATATTGGTAATTCATACATAAAGAACAAGGTCAAACTAACCGAACCGTGTAAGTCTCCATTCAGCTTACTTAACATTGAACATTATCTCATGGCTATTTTTGTAATGTTCTGAATCAGTGTTTAGTGGTTTCTTCTTCTTCGTACACTCTCAGACGTCCACTTGAATGTTTTCAAAGAAAGCAGTAGTCAGTTTGAGGCTATTTGAATACCCGTAGAGCTTTTCCACGAATGGTACTGGTGTCGGCCATATGCACTTTCTCTGTACAGCATATAAGGGGCAACTTTGATGCCTTATCATATAATTTGTCTGACCTGGTTTTAAGAACTTATTTAATTCTTTCCTTCAAGTAATGAGCCAGCTGTCAGGGTGACCATGTCTCTGTCTCCAGCGTCCTGACCTACTTCCATTGGTGTTTATCAGTTCTATTATTGATTTCTGGCCGTGATGTCAAGCTGTTGCCTTGACTTCTCTCTTTGTTGCCCTCTGTCTCTTTTGTCTTCAATCTTTCCAGTGGTCATAATAAGTTCCAACTTTTCCCTCTTCTCATAATATGTTCAAAAAAAGTGGATTGCTGCCTTTTTAATATGAGGGCATCCCCACTACTCTTTTCTTTAGCTGTTTGTTGTATTCTTTACATTTTTCTTAATTAAAAAAAAAAAAGAAAAAAAAATCACATCTCTATGGCCACCAGGAATTTATTTTCCAGCATCTGTAGTATATAGAAGCAGACGTGCCAGTGAAGAAGATGGTGACAATGGATATGATGCACATAAATCAAATCTGCTGATAGCATTTCAAGGCAGTTTTTTTCCTGAATCCCTAAGGTAAGAGAGGAAGAGCAAAAAACAAAACACATGAAGAGTGCTGGAGACAGAAATGAAGATAATGAGGAAGGCTTGGAAAGACCTTGAGCTAATGGCACAAGAGAACTTGCCATATGCTTGTTGAAGGCTCGTGCTTCGTGGGGAGCTGAAATGTAAAGAATGAGTCAATGAAAGAGTATCCATGACTCGCTTCCACATGTCATGCATGGAGATGTATCTAGTCATTTTTATATGACCACCAGTTATACTTACTACTTACTTAGTCGTTCCCCTTCTACCGTGAGGTGTAGAGGTTTGGAAGAGAGAGCGCCAGACTATCCTATCGGCTGTCTTCCTCCTGGCCTGGTTCCGTTCTAGTCCTCGGTCCTTCAAAGATTGTCTAATGTTGTCTTCCCAGCAGACTCTGGGTCGTCCTGGGGGTCTGGATCCTTGGCTCTTTGTTTCCCATGCTTGTCGTGGTAGCCGATCTTCTCCCATTCTGCAGACATGGCCAAACCATCTTAGTTGGGACTGTTCTACTTGGGTCTGCAGGGGGTGGGATTTAAGGCCTTGATGTATCATCTGGTTGCGTACTATGTCTCTTCTTGTTACTTCAACCACCTCCTCAGATACCTCATTTCTGAGGTTTGGATCTGGCTTTTGTGGGTTGTAGTCATTGCCCATGACTCGCATCTATATGTCAAGACTGGGACATAGGTGGAGTGGTATACAGCCATCTTCGTTTTCTTACCAACCTCTCTCTTGCTGAGGAATCCTCGATTTATGGCCTGAAAAAGTCTCCCAGCTGCTGCTTTTCGAGTGGCCAACTCTTCTTTGATGCCTCCCTTTCGGTCAATAATAGCTCCGAGGTATTTAAAGTGGTCGACCTGCTCCAGGACCTGTTCTCCCAGCTTAATCTGATGTCTTCTTTCTTCTCGTGATATCACCATGGATTTTGTTTTAGAGCTGCTTATGACCATCCCTCTCTTCTCCAGCTCTTCCTTCCAGACTTGCAGGTTGAATTGGAGATGTGCCTCTGATTTAGCAATCAGGGCAACATCATCAGCAAATGCCAGCTCCGAAATACAGACTAGTCTCATCTTCCAGTACCCCACTGAATACTTTCTTGTTCTCTCCTTACATGCCTTAATGACATCGTCCATGAGGAGTATAAAAAGGTAAGGTGACAGGATATCACCTTGTCTTACACCAGTGGTGGTCCTGAACTCTTCTGACTTATGGTTTGCTGTCCTCACATAATTTCTGCAAGACTTGTAGAAGCTCTGTATAGCATGAATCAGAGGTGCTGGAATGTTCTTCCTTGCCAAACAATCCCAAAGTTTGCTCCAGGGGACCCTGTCAAACGCCTTTTCCAGATCTATGAAACAAAGATGGATCTCACTCTTATCATCAAGGGCCTTTTCACTCAGCTGTCTGAGTGTGAAGATTAGGTCTTGAGTACTTCGGTTTGCTCGGAATCTGCACTGGACCTCATCCAGTTGTGGCTCAGCTAGGCGTCGGAGTCTCTGCTCTAGGATTCTAGAGTAGATTTTACAAGGGACACTGAGAAGGGATATGCCTCTATGGTTTCCACACTGTCGATTGTCACCCTTTTTGAAAATTGGTGTTATGATGGCAATCTCCCAATCCTTTGGTATGGTCTTGTACCACGCTGCCTGTAGAACCCTTAAGAGTAATAGGTCGCCTGATGCTCCCATGTACTTAATTATTTCTGGTGTTATACCATCATGCCCTGCTGCTTTGCCCATCTTGATTTTCTCTAGTGCTGCCCTCAGTTCTTCCATCTTTATGTCATCTTCACCATCATTGGTTTTCTCTTCTGTGCTAGTGGTTATCATTTCTGATGCTTCACCATGCTCACCATCCAGGAGTTCTGAGAAATATTCTTTCCATCTTTCCATTACTTCCTTCGGGGCAGTAAGCAATTTGCCTTGCTTGTCCTTTATAAATTTGAGAGGGCATTTGTTTTTCCTTTCTCATGTTCTTTAGGGTCTTATAGAACAATTTCTGGTTTTCTTGTGCATCTTTTTCTAGCTTTTCTCCAAATTCTTCCCAGGACTTCTGTTTTACCAGTTATGCACAGTGCTACAGTATACACATGTGGAAGAATTGAACCTCTGTCTTTGAGGCTAATTACACCCTCATTGACTTTCGAAATCATCCACACACTTTCAGGGATTCTCCCTGTGGTGAAACATGTTGAGAACCCAGCATTGCACACTAAGCTTGGAGAAGTCACTTGAGCCCCAGAAGCAATTCTTTGGCATTGACTTGGTTCACTGCATGCAGGAGGATCTCACTATGGACCCACTGATAGGCAGGGGGAGCTGAGAAGTGGCTCTTTGCAGGATGTGACAATTCCTTGGGAGAGCCCAGAACCAGAGCACAGTATTTTAGCTCTGCATAGTTAGAGAGCCCCCTTGGATGGCAGGGAATGCATTGTATGCCACGTGATTCTTACTCCCTAGCTTGGGACCAGATGTGATGATCTTTTAAATGCAAGCCAAGCTGGAGAAACTGGTGCTCACAACTTCAACACAGCACGTTTTGGAATGGCAGAACAGCCACAGGAAAAACCTAGATTTACAATGTAGATAATACCAAGGAGTCTTCAACTTGGTATTGGCAGCAAAAGAGCGAAAAGCTCAGCAGCTCCCTAGTTAAACAACAACTTCCACATGTCAGGATTGGTTGTATGAAACATTGAAGAACGTGCTTTGTTATTTACGTTTACAAAGAGTTTGTGCATAAAATACTTTTAATTTTATTGAATTATTTAAAAATTAATATAGTGTTTATCTCATCACTCTGCACTCATCTGGTCTCTATGTGCACTTTTATGTCATAATGTCAGGAATGTTTGTATAAGTGAGCACTGCATTAGCATTGTTTTCTTATTAGAGTCTGATTGCTGTTTATCTTTAGTTTATGATGAAGTCTGTGAGGGATTAGGACTGCCTAAGCCCAGGCAAACCAGATCTACCTCGGTTGCAACCTTCACTAAGTGCCTTGTGTGTCAGGCCGGCAGCACCATCAAATTGTATCGCCATGCTGGGAATGTCTCTGACTGCAGGACGAGGCCTGAGTGGTCCCATCTATAGAGTGGATGAGGTTTGTAGCACAGTAAAAGTTGATCATTTAATTTAGAGACCTCATGTGGGTCCTGGGGGTCTCTCAGGAGACGAAGAAAGAATAAAACTAATGCTTCCTCAATCACGTCATAAGAGGCGGCTAATATGAGGTGGTAAAACAAGCTGCTACATAAACAATTGCTGTTAAAGCACATGAAAACTTTGGTGCCGGCTTTCTGCAAAGGGACCTGCTGATTATTATGTTCTCCAAGTAAGTGGTAACTGGCTTAAAGTCCGCCAGAGTTAGTATTTCCTTGCCGTGAATAAATTTCAAACCCAGGTAGGTTTGTTCCTCTTGAGTTGTTAATTATGTTATAGTGGGGATGATGTATAAAACAATACAATATTCAGTACATCCATGACATATAATTAGTCCAACGGTAAATGATCCTCAGTAAATACTTTGGTAATGCTTCAAGGTTTATTGAACAGTTGAACTTTTCCACATAAACAGCAAAATTGTGCATTCAAAGGTTAATATGGTTACAAAGGTTTCAATATGAATCTGTTGCATGCATAATAAATTGTCCTTCTTTTACTTCCATCCAGCATGGATTAAAACATTCATCAGCATTTGTTTCTTCTTCAATTTCCTTAAATGAAGTTTCTTGGTTAAATGGCGCCATTTGTTGAGGAGTGTGATGTATAATGGAAATATAGCCTACAGTATCTGAGAGTCTTTCGTGATCCCGTTAGCGTCTATGATTCGCTAGCAAAGCCATGCAACTTACAGCCTGCGTTTACTCACTATTAATCCACACCGCTTTTTCTTGAGACGTAAACAAACGGAAAGCTTACCAACTTCCGCGACTTGCCAGTCATAACAGGGAGCGAACCTGGTCTGTTTACCTGAGTTTCTCACGCGAGCTGATCTGTCAATCATCAAGATATCAGACAGATGTGGAAAAACACCGGCTCTTTGAAGTAGTCGCACAGGCAAAAATATTTTCCCGAGGGATCCTTTGATGTTCATACATACAGTGGGAGACAAACTTTTGATCTGCAGAAATGGGGAAAATCTCGGAAGCAGATCCGTTACACGGTTTAAGTCTCTGTTGTCGATCAGCAACGGCTGACAGAGCAACCGTGGAAACCTTTTATCTTGGGAACTCTGTTCTGATTTTCTCTACTGTGAATGGTGGTGTGAAAATTAGCATCCTCTAGAGAGCAGATAACAATAATGTACATAAACTGTGGCTCCTCAAATCAGTTATCAGTGTCGCTCAGAATTTTTCGGAAAGTCTAAACACGTATTCTAGAACCATTGTGGAAAATGTGTTAATAGTTTCATGAGGATTGTTATTCTGATTTCTGGTAATAGAAATTTGTGCTTAAGTGTTAAAATGTGTTAAGTTTTACCATTATAAGTCACTGTGATTTCCTAGCATTAAAACTAGTGAAATAAAATGACGCGTAGATATTTTCTTGCCAGTTGTTCAGTTTAATGTAATTTTACCACTCGCTGTATCACATAAGAAGAGATGTCTAGTTGACTAATTAATACACTAGGCGCGACTGATAGTGGACCATAGAATTTACATTATGTTTCATTTGTGTGATTATATAAGTGACTAGTGTTAAATGTCATACGACTTAACAAACAGACGCAGACAAATAGCTATTAATGACAGGCGATATTTGTTAAGTGTGCTTAGGGATAATTAAATAATAATTGACATTGTGCGCTAATCGTTGTCTGGCTGGAGGGGGAAAGGCTGCATGCCTCAACCAAACTTGCACCCGCTAGGCGACGCGCGATAGGATAGGCTAGAGACACCATGTGCCTTTTAACTTAAATCAGGACTGATGGAGAGGATAAGAGATCGTCGCATCCCCTTACGTGTATATATATGTAGAGATATAATAGTAGCATTTTTTAAATAATGTTTCTCTATTCTTAAGCAGACCTGATAAAATGGCGACCAGCGGTCTATTTTGGTCCTTTGTCTTAATTTACTGAGTGATTAATGTGGTCTTATTCTTGGCTTGAAGAATAATGAAGGACACTGGTGAGTTCTGTTGTGGATCACAACATAGGAGCCTAGGACTTTTGTGACAGACCGGGGGAGCGCCAGGTTGCTACACCGCTCAAAGTTAAAATCACGTCCTATAAGCAAGGGCTCAAATTTACAACTAACTACCAGAAAATTATTTCTTGGCGTCTTTGGGTAGTGCGCGAACTTGCTACCTTTTCATTGGATAAGCGAATATTTTGTTAATTTATTTATTGGTTATTGTATCAAGCATTCTTACAGGTAGTAAGGCTATTCCTATTTGCGTTACTCTTTGCTAGGCAACTCCCGCCGAAAGATAGCAGTGGGCCGCCCAGTTTGATATAGTTTCAGCTTCACTTTTACGTCATCCTATACTCAATGTAACTCGTGTTTTGGTTAACTACAAAATGTCGTAACTGCTCTGTTTATTCTCTATAGTAGTTAATAGCTAATTTCCTATGTTTTATAATGATGGTTACTAGCACAAATAAATGCTATGGTAATAGGTCATCCAGCCACAGTAGTTAAAACAACTGATGAAAGTGGAACTCTCACATTTAACTGCAAGCAGAAGTGGAAGTTATAATAAAATTACTGTTAAATAAATAACCCTTTCAACACTGACATCCTAAGACTGCCACTTACCCTACCTCCCCCTGCCAACTTGAGTGCTCCATCTACCAGACTGTCAAGTCACGAACTGTTAAAAGTGATTTGGTACTTATCTCTTTTGAGAACTTCTCTACTTGAAAAGTGGATTCTGTTAAAAGGATTGCTAATATTATAACTTTAAGTTATAAATTAATATTAAGGTAAAGCTAGTCCCGTAGCCATAGGGGAGTAAAGTGTGAGAGACTTCAATATACTAGGTCCAGCTTCAAGAGGTGGGCTGCCGGTTCCCTTTCTTCCTGCCTTTTTCTTCCCTAACTCAAGAAGAGCAAAGTCAGACACCCATTTACAGCTGGGTAGATTGGAGCATATCTATACTGTGAATTGAACCCAGCACCTTTGCCGCGAAAGAGTAGCGAGCGCTCAAACCACTCTGTCAATCAGACACTTCATTCATTCATAACCCTCCACTCCCAAAGGAGCATAGACCTTCAACAAACACATGCCAAGTCCTCCTGTCATGTGCCATCATCTCAAGTTCTTTCCACATTTTCCTAATCATTTTTACCTCTGTTTCCAGCTCTCCTCTCCATGTGCTTCTTGGTCTACCTCTTCCTCTCTTGCCCTGGGGATTCCAGTACAAGGACTGCCTAGTAATGCTATCAACAGGTTTCCTCAATGTGTGTCCTATCTATCGCCATCGTCTTCTTCTCATCTCTTGTTCCACTGGCACCTGTATGGTTCTTGTCATCAGTTCCACATTGGTAACCTTGTCATACCATTTTAACCCTTCTATTCTACTCAAGCACCCATTTATGAAAGTCTGTAGCTTTTTGGTTGTTGTCTTTGTTGTTCTCCATGTTTCAGAGCCATACAATAGTACTGACCACATTTGAGTTTAAGATTCTTATTTTTGTGTTGGATCCGATTTCTCTTGATCTCCATATATTTCCCAATGCAATGAAAGCTCCTCTTGCTTTTTGTATTCTTATCAAGAATTGTACACAGAAGCAAACAAAGAAGTAAAAAGAAGTATCAAAAGAGACAGGAGGAAGTATATTGAGGAGTTAGCAAGAGAGGCAGAAGATGCTGCAGCCAAAGGAAATATGAGAGAACTGTATAGCAGCACAAAGAAGCTAACAGGGAAATACAAGCAAACAAGTTGCCTCATAAAAGACAAGAATGGAAAACTGCTCAGCAATATACAAGAGCAAATGAAGAGGTGGACAGAATATTTTGAGGACCTTCTCAATAGACCAGCTCCACAAAACCCCCCAGACATCCAGCCAGCAGAAGGAGAGCTACAAATTAACTGTGAAAGAGCAATGAAGTAAGAAATAAAGCTTCTAAGAGATGGAAAAGCAGCTGGACCAGATGGCATTCCAGCAGAGGCCATCAAAGCAGATATCGACATGGCTACAGAGATGTTATATAAATTACTTGGTAAAGTCTGGGAAAAGGAAGAGATACCAGCAGAATGGAAGGAAGGATATCTGGTTAAGTTGCCTAAGAAGGGAAATTTACAAGAATGCACAAATTATAGAGGAATAATGTTACTTTCAGTGCCAGGAAAAGTAATAAACAGGATTATCCTCAAGAGATTAAAAGAGTCCATAGACAAGAAACAGAGATGAACAAGCAGGTTTTCGACAAAACAGATCCTGTACAGACGAGATAGCCACTTTGAGAATAATAGTTGAACAAAGTCTAGAATGGAATTCACCACTATACATTGGATTTGTGGACGACAAAAAGGCATTTGACTGTGTAGACAGAGAATCACTTTGGAAATTGATGAGGCATTATGGAGTTCCCTTGAAGATGATTAATTTAAAAAAGAAAACATATGAAGACATGACATGCAGAATTCTTCATGAAGGACAGCTTACAGAACGGTTTGGGATAAGAACGGGAGTGTGACAGGGATGCCTCTTGTCTCCATTTGTTTTCTTACTAGCAATAGACTGGGTTATGAGAACATCGACAACACACAACAGAAATGGAATCCAGTGGACTCTGACTAAGCAGTTGGATGATCTGGATTTTGCTGATGACTTGACTCTTCAGTCCCATAACCGTAATCAGATGCAGGACAAACTGAAAACACTCGATGAGAGGTCACAGCAATTGGGTCTGAAAATACACAGGGAAAAGTCACAAATAATGAGAACAAATGCAGGTAATGATAACAGGGTTGAACTTGAAGAAACACCAATTCAAGATGTAGAATCGTACACATATCTTGGCAGCATTACAGGCAAAGTTGGAGGGACACAGTGATTTCAAAATAAGAATCAGACGCTTAATGTTATATAAAAGTGTTTATATATTATGTAACCTTTATAAATAAAGTACTTCTTCTTCTTGGATCCTTAGCCCATGACTGACAAAGCAGTCAGTGGCCATCACGCCTAGTGGCGTCTTGTAGGGCAGCAACTAACTGTTCCCATTTTGCTTGGTCGGCGACCATCCTTCGTGCCGTGCCCCAACTCTGGTTCATGCTTTGCATCTCAACCTCCACTGGTCTCCGCCAGGTTGTCTTAGGTCTGACTCTCTTTCACCATCCTGAGGTCCACAGCATAGTAGTTCTGGGGACATGACCAACCCAGTTCCAGCGTCTGCCTGCAATGATGGTGTGCATGCCTTTTTTGACTGCACTGTGAAACCAGTTCCTGATTAGAGATGGTATTTGACCAAACAATTTGAAGAATTTTCCTTAGGCAGGTTGTGTGGAATGAGGGCAGTTTTGATATTTCCTTTTTTGTTACTCTCCAGCACTCCGCACCAGTACAAAAAGGACACACCTCTCGTATAATTTTAATTTGGTGTTTGTGCTGTACTGAGATGTCCAAATGTTGTTTAAATTTGCAAAGGCTGTTCTGGCTTTGTTCATTCTGTTACTGATGTCTTTGCTTCTTCCACAGTCTGGTGTTACTATGCTTCCTAGATATGTAAATGAAATAAAGTACATAATAATATAAATAACATTATTGGAGAACAACAAAAACAACAACCAAAAAGCTACAGACTTTCATAAATGGATGCTTGCTTACAATAGAAGGATTAAAATGGTATGACAAGGTTACCAATGTGGAACTGATGACAAGAACCAGACAAGTGCCAGTGAAACAACTGATGAGACGATGATGATGTCAATTGAGAGGACACATGCTGAGGAAACCTGTTGATAGCCTTACAAGGCAGTCCTTGTTCTGGAACCCTCAGGGCAAGAGAGGCAGAGGTAGACCAAGAAGCACATGGAGAAGATAGCTGGAAACAGAGATGAAAATGATGAGGAGAAAGTGGAAAAAACTTGAGATGATGGCACGTGACAGGAGGACTTGGCAATTGTTTGTTGAAGGCCTATGCTCCTTTGGGAGTGGAGGGTTATGAATGAATGAAAGTAGTAAACGATTCCTTTTTGTGTTTTTGAGCTTGGTGCTGATGAAAACATACATGCCACGCCTCAGACATGAAAAACCTGTACAAAAAATCCAAAAACCCTGTACAAAGACCCGCAAAACCTGTACAGACTGAAAAACGTAACAAGAGTTAATTCATGTAAAAATATATTCAATTAGATGGTTCTGCATCATCATAGTGACATGCACTCTTTGCCTTTTTAAGCATGTCTTCACTTGCTTTAAAACCTAAACAATAAGAGTTAGAATTTATTTTGCATTGTAGAAATGCTGTGACTACATCATCATTTAGTCTATTTCTGCAAAAAAATTTAATACAATTTATGGTGGAAAATAAAGAACAGTTTGGTGTCTGTTCTATAGTGCCTAATAAAAGTATAAGTCTAAAGAGACCAGTAATAAGCGTTATGGGTTAGGTTTAGGAATCTTAAATCAAATATATATGTATTTTATTTATTTTTAAAGCTAGCAATGAAAATATAAACTGGCGCAATATTATATAGTCTCTACCGAACTTCAATAATCGGAATAGCCATTATAGCCCAACTGGTAGCTTTAAATAGACCTACCCATACGACTTTTAGTGTCAATCAAACATTGATAGTAATTAATTATTTAATAAATATAAATTATTAGTTGACCGTAATGATGATCATCCAATGCAAAATTGCATTGTTTTTTTTAAGAAACGAAATTAAAACTAAGACGAGAAGTAACTCCAAATAAACTTTTCTCTGATCAGGTGAAGATGTAAATTTGTCTTGCTTTTGTGTTTTTTTTTTTTTCAGTTTCATAATTTGGTAATATCGGACGCCGAACGCTTCGCGTGTATTTTCATACCATTTAGAATTAAGGTTAGGGTTACTAAATGGTACGAAAATACATGCAGAGCATTCAGCGACCACCATTCCGATATTACCCATAATTTGTATTGTATTATTTTTCACATTTACATTTCTTACGCACTTTCTACAAGTTTTAGTGAAATCAAATAATATGAAGTGGTATCTGGCTTTTTTTTTTTTTAAGCAGCCGTAAATAATAAATTATGCTAAACCTTACGGGAAAAGAAAGCATAGGCATAAGAAGTTATCTGACAGTTAAATCTAACTTCATCTAAACAATGTTATTGTAATATTTAAAAAAAAAAAAATTCCTTCCCAATACTAAACTGGAAATTAATACTAAAAAATAGGCTCGACTCCGAAAAGAACTCAGTGCTGCGTAATCGTTCAAATAATGAGTAACCTGCCGCTAGCATTAGCGAAAAATTGTGAATGAACAACTCGACACGCAGACTACTGCACATCCCGCAGCAATTGAAAAATAGGCAGTTTGATTTTCATTGGTTGATTTTTTTTATCCACTTGGCTTAAAATCTCACTGAATCTCAAGACGCAAATAACGGCTATGGTAGTGGCACTAGACGATCGATTTATATGTATATTTAATAATTAGGTGAAAAAAACCCGTACAGATGTTGTGTACGGGCTGTACACATCGGAAAACGCAAACACCTTGTACAGATTATGGGTAAACCATAGCGTGTAGCATGTATGTGAAAATGTAATGCCAAAGTAGTACATGATTCCTTTTTGTGTTTTTGAGCCTGGTGCTGATGAAAATGTAATGCCAAAGTAGTAAATGATTCCTTTTTGTGTTTTTGAGCCTAGTGCTGATACAAATGTAATGCCAACGTAGTAAATGATTCCTCTTTGTGTTTTTGAGCCTGGTGCTGATGAAAATGTAATGCCAAAGTAGTAAATGTTTATCCATATCATTATTATTTTCCTTTGCGCTCCTTATAGAGCGTGGATCCACCACTGCAGCTGATCCAACAAGAAGCCTGCACAAAGCAGTTATATGCTCTTGCAGCGGTGACTTCTGTGGCAATCTGTTTTATGTGATGAGGTTGCCAGCCCAGTGCACAACCTCCTATTAGTCGCCTTGTACAGCATGCCTAAGGGTGCAATAGTCCTGTTCTGTCTTGGTCTCATCTAAGACCCCTGGGAACATTTCAGGGCATATTTATCCATACGCATCTATGAAACTGATATACACGCTACGTTTTGGTTGTTTATGACATTTATTAATTACCGACACTGTTTCTAGTGTACCCTCTTACTATTGCAAAGTTCTTCTGAGCATGACAGACAGAAAATATTCAGATATTAAAATGGCTGGTGTACTTGTTAAATACATTTTCGTAAACCTTCATCTGACACTTCTCATTTTCCTACCTTTGCTGCCGGTAGGTTCCAGAACATTTCCATGAACACTTCATCCTGCGAGGGTATCGCCACCCCAAAAGCTCAGTTACGCAGTGCCTACTTAGCCTCTTTGATGCCACCAATGAAACACTTAACATTTGGACACATTTTCTCCCAACCTGGTAAGAATAACTTTAGTTATTGAATAGCAGAACAATTGCTTATTTAGATAGATTATCATGGAATTGGATTGTCAGTATTACTGAAACATAGAGCACAGTAGATGGCAGATAATGTACAAACCAGTAGAGCACCCCAAAGCATCAAATCCAGCCCCTTGAAATGAGTATCAGAGGTCATGACACTAAATGTGGGCAATCCTGAGCCAATAACAATAAGGAACCAGAAGTTAGAACAAACAGACACATTTACATACCTAGGATGCATAATAACACCTGACGGCGGAACAAGCAAGTACATTAACAACAGAATGAATAAAGCGAGAACAGCCTTTGCTAATCTCAACAACATTTGGAAGTCTTCCCAGTACAGCACAAACACCAAACTAAGACTGTATGAGAGCTGTGTACTTTCTGTGGTTCTCTATGGTGCGGAATGCTGGAGAGTAATAGAGAAGGAAATGTCGAAACTGTCCTCCTTCCACACAATCTGCCTAAGGAAAATTCTCCGAATCTTTTGGCCAAACACCATCAGCAACCAAGAACTACTTATTCGGAGTAACCAGGAGGACATGCACACCATCATAGCTGGCAGAAGCTGAAGTTGGGTTGGCCACGTCCTCAGAAGGGACCCTGATACCATCACAAGAACAGCTATGCTATAAACCCCCGAGGGAAAGCGAAAGAGAGGCTGACCAAAAACAACTTGGCGGAGAACTGTGGAAGCCGAGATGCAAAGAATGAACCAGAGTTGGGGCACTGTACGAAGGATGGCCGCCGACCGAGCAAAGTGGAATCAATTTGTTGCAGCCCTGCAAGACACCACCAGGCGTGATGGCCACTGACTGCTTTGGCGGTTGGCGGTTATAGATCAGAGAAGAAGAAGAAATGAGTATGATCAATGCTCATTGGGTTCTCACGTATGCTGTTAAAATGCACCCATATTAGAGTGCAGCCAAGGAATACGGTTACTGCTCCCTCAGGCATGTCGTAAGGCAATTAATATGAGGTTGTGCTTAGGACTGACAACATCATCATGTAAAACAAATAGCTACAGAAACCATCGCTACAAGAGCAGATAAATGCTTTGATACTTCTTCTTCTTCGTTCATCCTGAAAAGGATGTTGGTTGCGTTGTATCCGTTTACAGCAAAGCTGCGATAATTGCGCCTTTCTGCCGACACATCCAACTTCAGCACAGCATTTTTTGGGACCGGGTTAGCCTTCCCACTTCCATCCCTACTCTTTCAGTCAGACTGCAGTGATGCAGCCTGTTTTCAGGACCACCGCTTGGAGGTGGAGTAGGGTCTTGGTCAGCTCTGATTCGCTGACCCTGATGCAAGCTGTCAAGCTATGGGTCGCTGACTGCATTTATCACTGTTGGTGCGCCTTAGGTCCCGAATGATTTGATACAGGCCTCCTGAAAAGGCCACCCGTGTGTTATCGGGCCTGTTACGGTGTTATTTTAAATGACGGCGTCTGCTGGGGTTTAGCCGTGCGCAACGTTTAGGGGTCATCTTGCATGAAAGTGAAAAATGCTTCTACCCACAATGAACACAAACATATACATAGTAGGCACTCTCAAGAAAGATAAAAAGAAATGAGGGCACTAGATAACAGGGAAAAAAAACAGAAGATATAGGGACTTATATGATTCAAATCAGAGACCATTGGAACGGTGCCATCACCTCTCTATGAGAGTGAGCTGTGAGAGGACATAAAACCAACTAAGCACCTTAAAATTAAAGTCCAGCATTCCCTCTAATGAATTATTAATATCCTGTGTACACAAAAGATTAAAGTTGTGGTATTTTTCCGCCAGTGTTAAAAACTCATGTGCACTAAACTGAGCTACTTTAAAACCCTGTTTGTTTTATGATTATTTTTTTAAATTCAATTTTTTTGAAAACAGTTTAATATCCAATGTGCCCTGATTTTATTACGTTTGTGAGGGAGTACACATACATTGCTCATCACACAAGCACAGCTTAGAGGGAACATAGTGCCACAGGTAGTCAGTCTTATGCCAACTACACACAGCTGTGGAATATAGGAACTGGACCATCAGACAGTTATAGATGCAGACACCTTCATGACTTACACAACAAGATAAAGGTCTTAATCCTGTGTCTAGTAGATTGTAAAAGAAGAGGAATAATAAAGATAGTCATTGGTTGGTTTTAAGTGAGGCATGTGTGAACACAAAAATTACAAGGCAGTCCTTGTTCTGGAATCCTTAAGGTGAGAGAAGCAGAGGTTGACCAAAAAAGACATGGAGAAGAGAGCTGGTGACATAAATGAAAATTATGAGGAAAAACATGGAAAGACCTGGAGCTGATGGTGTGGGATAGGAAGACTTGGCATAAGTTGGTTGAAGGCCTATGCTCCCTGTGGACTTGAAAGGTGCTGATATGTGAACAAAAAAACAAACAAAGCGTAGACCCCGAGTCCTGTCAGTTGTAAATGTATTATTTCTGTTTTTCCCCTGGTTCTTAACAGGTATGTGTAAAAATGTCTATAATATACCTATGTGAATGTGTGTGTGTATGTATATATGTATGTGTGCATAAGTGTGTGTGCATGCATGTATTTGTGAATAAGAGATAATGTAATGTGTATTAGCAGAATATAGATAATACTTCATTACTTATTTTAATATGTTGCTAGCGTTAGAAAACATTTCATTAGAACATCATTTCTTGTGCATTTCATTACGTTTATTACAGTTCTGAAGGGCAATCTTGAATGAAATTTTTTTTTGTTTAGTTCACCGTTAAAAAAATATAGAATAACACAAAGTATGCTGTACAAAAGTGTGATTTTGTATGTGTTTTTTTTTTTTCAGGTACTTTGTGTATGTCTTATACCACCATTGGAGGACAATTGATTTTATGGCTGACAGCTATTCCTGGCCACTTCTTTGTTATCTCCTTGTGTGTTGTGCCTTCCCATTGGCCAGCGCAGCTGCTCACCTCTTTAATGTGATGTCTGACCGTGCCCGACACGTCTGCTTTTTCTTGGACTATTCTGCTCTCAGTTTATTCAGCTTTGGTGTTGCCATCATATATAGGGCTTACTGCTTTCCAACTGACCTACTTTCTGATGAAGGAGACTATACATGGTACCTCAACAACTACGTCAACATGGCGGCAGCTTGTGCCATTCTGTGCACGTTTACTTCTTGTGAAACTCGCTTCATGAAACCTAGTCCTCTGCGGAAGGCCTTGAGGCTAGGGGCTTTTGCTGTCCCTTATATGTATGATAGCATTCCGATTCTGTATAGACTCGTTCACAAAGGATTAGGCGATTCCCATCTTTCGGCTCAGTATTTGCACACCAGACAGTTTATGTTCGCATTTCTAGCAGCATTCCTCTATGCCTCCCACCTGCCTGAGCGCCTCTTGCCAGGCATATTTGATATAGTTGGACATTCCCACCAGTTATTTCACGTTTTCTCGATTCTTGCAGTTGTGGATCAGCTTCAAGCCGTCCTGCTCGACTTCAAAGAGCGCAGAGAGTTCGTCCATAGCCGATGGAATTTTGAACAGCCATCCCACAGTCTTGCCTACCTTGCTGCCATTTTTTGGATAAATACTTTTGTGATTTTTATGTTTACCATCAGGTTGTTACGTATGAAACATAAACTAAAAACCAGTTGATGTTTTTTGTAATTCGTAATTTTTAATTATTGTTTTTTTTTAAATATTTTTTTTATCTTTACAATTTTTTTGATCACTGAAAAAAATTAACATTTTAAAAAGTTTTTTTATACCCGGCATCTCCATTGATGTGTAAGTAACTTCTGTTTAACAGTTTGAGTTAACCCTCACTCCTTACTCAAAACTGCACAAAAGAAATCTACTGTATTGTTTTACATTTTACACAGTGTTTGTTATATGACTGCTGTATCTTTGATGCACAGCCATCAGAATTATACGTGTGGCAGCTTATGGACCAGAAGTTGCGTAACAACTACATTATTTTTGTTGGCATTAACATATAAGTTACTGTTAAATTCTCAGACGTAATTTATTGTCTGCGTTTGAGCTATATTGACTTGAATAGGATAGGTTCTTAGCTGTTAACATTCACAAGTGTAATTGGTAAGCATCTAGCCAATATGTTTCATGGTACAGGTAGTTCCTCTACTCAAGTTAAAGTTGGTGAATAACTTCTGTCCATATAACTCTTCAGCCACTACTGCATCAGGAGCTTGTGAATGCTTTGTACAGGTCTCTGCAAGGAGGCCAGCTGTGGGGATGTGACCATCGTTATTATTTACCAGAAACGCACAGATTTTAATCAGTGATTTAAAAAAAGCCTGATAAAATACATATTTATGAAGTAACTGCTAAATGTAGGAAGAAAAGTTAAAAAGGATGTTATGTTTTCCTGTGTGACTTAGTCAGTGTAATCTTTCTTTTAACAAAAAATAGGCCAGTGTATTCTTTAAAAAAAAATAAAACACACTCGTAGCCAATGAATACTCCTGCGTAAAAGCCATTGAAATAAAACTGCCATCATTCCATCCAACTCCACACATGTTTTAAAGTTTGGTGTATAGTTCAATCCTCTTCCAAATCTACGCAGGTTTTAAAGTTAGATGCATAGTTCAATCCTCTTCCACCTCCACACAAGTTTTGAAGTTAGATATATAGTTCGGTTCTCTTCCAACTCCACACATGTTTTAAAGTTAGATGTATCATTCGGTTCTCTTCCAGCTCAAGATGTGTTTTGAAGTTTGAGATGTATAGTTCAGTCCTCTTCATAATCTAGACATATGTTGAAGTTCTAGATGTATAGTTCAATCCTCTTCGTACCCTTAACTTGTATTTAAGTTCTAGATGTATAGTTCAATCCTCTTTGTACCTCTAACATGTTTTTAAATTCTAGATGTATAGTTTAGTCATCTTGCAACTCTTTGCATGTTTTGAAGTTCTAGGTGTATAGTTCAGTCCTATTTGTACCTTAGTCCTCTTTCAACCCCTCAAATATTTGGAAGTTTTAGATGTGTAGTTCAGTCCTCAAGCAATTCCTTGCATGTTTTGAAGTTATAGATATGCAGTTCAGTCCTGTTTCATCTGCAAACATGTTTTGAAGTTCCTGATGTACAGTTCAATCCCCTTCCAGCTCCAGATATGCTTTGAAGTTTGAGATATGCATTTCATCCGCTTTCGATTCAGCATTCCAAACTTCTGAGACTTTGCTGCAAATAAGTCTTTCTTCATTGTCCATTTTTCTGTGATCTCCTCAGATCTCTTGCACAGATCTTGTGGTTGCATGTCCATCTTCATAATAGTCATCTCTTAGCTCTAGAACTGTCTGTGTGTGGGTTTGTGTATGTGTGACTAAGCCTGAATTTGGAAAAAAAAAAACCTTCTTTGCCTTTAATTTTGTTCTGCTTAGCCAATCATTTGTATATTCAAGCTTCACATTTGTAGTTTATTTTAGTAAGTTTGGAAACTAATGTCCAGTAAAGTCATTTTGATTAAGATTTACCAGTAGAATTTACGTTATTTTGTAGATTTTAAACATTATATTTAGCAATAGAAATAACATTATTTTTGTAGATTTGAAATATTATATTTAGCAATAGAATTAACATTATCTTGCAGTTTTCACAAAATTATATTTAGCAATAAAATTCACATTTAATGGTAAGTTTAAAATATATATATAAATTTAGCAATAAAATTTATGTTATTTAGGAACATTATTTTTGAGTGAGAAACATTATTTAAATTTCATAGATGTAAATTGTATGAGTGTATTTTTTTGCTTGTTTTTTGTTTTAACTGGAATCCTGCAGTTTTATTTACATTATGATCAAAACTGTGTTGTCTTACCACAAAGGTTAAAGAGAAGTTAATTGATGTTGATTGGAAAATGGTTTTTAATTTTGGCGGCATCTTAAAAGAACTGCAAGATTTATTTATTATACCTTGCTTTGTTTTGATGTAAAAGTGACATTTCAACACTGCTATATGTGACAAACCTGTCACAGTATATGACATTGCTTTGTATGACATAGAAGTAACATGGCGTGTGATATTATTTTATTGATGTAACAGTGACATGTGGTAGTGCTTTGTGACATAACAGTGACAGTGCAAGACATTGCTTTCTATGACATAATTAAGTTTGCATGACTGTTATCACTGTCAACATTTTGTAACTAAACTTTATGTGACGAACAAAACTACATAATCCAACATTATGTGAGATTGAAGTGACGTGCTTAACATAGCTTTATGTGACCTGCATGGCCTAGGTATAACCAAAAAATAATTAACAAACACACTGCCTGACCAAACTATGTGACGTAAAAGTGGCATTGCTGAGCAGAGCAAAGCTTACATGACAACAATTTTACAAATAAGTTGAGTTATCATCTTCCATCAATCCATTACAACAAATTAGAGAGCGTTGTCTTGTGGTTGCATTGAATTTTAAAATATCTGCCATACCCGCGTATTTAAATATTGTAGTGTGCCGTGGAATTTTGAAAGGCACTTTAAGTGTGCAGCGAAGTGAAAAAGGTTGCAGAGCACTGATATAGAGCATACAGAATGGGTCATGGACAATTAGCAAACATCTCAGAAAAGCCCTGGAGGACACAAAGATAAGGTTTTGTGAAAGCATATTGGTAATACCATGGGCAGCTAAAAATAGTAATGAGAATGTCCTGAAAGTAGCCAATGCACAAGGATAACATATGACTCACATTAGAAGGTAGCAATATATTATCTTTAGGCATGTTATTAGAAGAAGAAAAGTGGAAAATATTATCACAGCTGGAAATGTTGAAGGAAAAAAGAAATAGATGACGAAGAGAGGAGATACTGGGCAGTTTGTTAATAATACACACATGAAGGTATGTTTCAGACACTCATGAGAAATAAAGAACAAGACAACAGAAGTGATACTTACCGGAGAATCGAACCCAGGACCTTCCGCCAGGCAGCACTGCTTAGCTATGGAAGTGAATCACACTATCCTCCATTCCAACTAGGCACCACAAAAATAGTGCTTCGTGGACAGGGGTCATGAGCGCGATTTTTAACATGTGACACTGTAAATGTACCAGCCTAATTAATGACGCAATCAATTCTGTGGTCCCCCTATTATACAGTATAGGTCAGATTACACAAGACAAAGACCTTAATACTGTGTCTAGTAAATGATAGAAGAATGAGAACAGTACAGGACTGAGGTGACAGACATTGGGGTGTGGAAAGAGGTCAACAGCAAAATTGATCCACAAGGCTGGAGGCTAGAAAATTGTGGGCAGGCATAATCACCTACTCCACCAGGCATTGTACATGAAGAAGATATATTATTAGCTGTCAGTTTTGAGCTGGTTGTTAAACACTGTTAAAGAAATGTCTAATGAGCCCTATCAGCATTTACCAGTTACATTTTTTCCTTGCTGTGAATTTTGGATTTGGTTGAAATTATCAGCCGCATGCATTTTTGTTGGTGTTGTTGTTGCTGTAAGCTTGTTTAATCAGCTTTGACTTTTGTATTTATTGTTAAAACTAACTGCTAGTGTTTTTTTTCTTTGTGTGTGTTAGTTCTTTCTGTATTGTTTAATTTGAAGCCTGGATGTTATCTACATTCTTTGTTTGTCAAAGTTTAAATTAATTTTTTCTTTGCTTTTTTGTCTTATGTTGAGAAATTGTCATAAAACAGTTTGAAACATGAGTGATGTTTGTTTTCAGTAACTCAAAAGGGAAAAAAATGTTTAAAATGCAGTTGGGTGTTGACAGGTCCACAGATGGTAACTGATGTTATGCAGGGTGAGCCAAAAGTCCCTTATCTTTTTGCTTAAATCAGGTCGCTTTATTTTGTAACGATATGTTTAAATGAAATACACTATAACAATGTCAGAACACTAAAATTATTTGATATTTATAAATTACTTATTATTCAAAATGGTTCATACGTACATTTAGTCTACCGTTTTTGAAAATGTCTAAGAACTCTTTGACATAAATCTTGGTCAGTTCTTTGAGTCTTCTCTGTTATTGGTGTTTTAAGATCCTCTAAATTATGAATCTTGGACAATTCTTTGAAACTCCCCCATTATTGGTGTTCTTAGATCCTCTAAGTTTTTAGGTTTCTGACCATATACCTTGTCCTTTAAATATCACCATAGAAATAATCTTCTGGAGATCTCGCAGGCCATTTGATAAGACCCCTTCTTTCAATCAACTGTTAGGGAATTTTTGAATCCAGAAAATTTCTTTCAATAAGGGAATAATAGTCTGCAAAGAAACATACACTAAAAAAAACAGTATAAACAGAATATGGTGTAACTGAAATTATTGGGTATCCTGCAAAAAAATGATTAGGATAATCTACAATGCATTTCTTCATACGAGGGGCGTTCAGAAAGTAATGCACCACATCGTTTTTCTCAGTAGCTGTTTATTCAAAAAGCATGAGATTTATACACAATATACATGGATATGTCATGTAAACATCGGTATTATTCAACATAATCCCCATCAACTTTTACGGCCTTATGCCAGCGCGATACAAGTGCATGTATTCCTAGCCCGTACCAGATTTTGTCTTGATCATGTAGCCATTTCTTCGCTGCATGAATCACTCCTTCATCATCTTCAAACCTTGTCCCATGGAGTGCATCTTTAAATGGACCAAATAGATGAAAATCAGAGGGTTCCAAATCAGGACTATAGGGTGGATGGGGTAGTATAGTCCAACCCAATTTTGAGTTTGCTTCCCGTGTTGCCAGACTTGTGTGAGGGCGCGCATTGTCGTGAAGGAGAAGCAGGTCTGCTGGATTCTTGTGCGGCCGAACTCTGCGAAAACGTTGATTGAGTTTTTTCAATGTCTTAATGTAAGCTTGCGAATTGATTGTCTCTCCTCTTGGCATAACGTCCACAAGAATCACACCTTCAATGTCCCAAAAGACAGTGATCATGACCTGTCCAGCTGAAGGAATTGTCTTGAATTTCTTTCTTCTTGGTGATTGCGGATGATACCACTCCATTGACGGTTTTTTTGTCTCAGGTTCAAAATGATGTGCCCAGGTTTCGTCACCTGTAACGATCTTAGCCAAAAATTTCTCTCCATCAGCATTGAAACCCTCCAACAATTTAGAAGAAATTGCTTTCCTTTGCAATCGGTGGTCATTTGTGAGACTTCGAGGAACCCATCTTGCGCAAACCTTAGAAAATCCGAGAGTTTTTATAACTGCATTTGCACTACCAATGCTGACTGACAGTTGTAAGGCCAATTGTTGAGTAGTGATTCGCCTATCAGTAAGAATAATGCCCTCAGCGCATTTCAACATTTCTGTGTTGGTGGCTGTGGCAGGACATCCACAGCGCGGCCGATCAAGCAGCTCTGTATCTCCACTTCCTGATTCTTTGATTCTCTGAACCCAGCGACTGACTGTACTCCTGTCGACTGCAAAACTTCCACACATATCACATAGATGCTTGTGAATATTCACAACAGTTTCCTTCTCTGCAACGAGAAATTCTATCACAATTCGCTGTTTATAACGCAAGTTGCTAACACGCTCCATTTCAACGGTTTAGGGTAGCCGTATTAATTAGCCGGTTGCAGTGCAATTTGTTGCAGACAATTGGCACATGCCATATTTGAAGTGTGCAAAATTTCATGCTTCTATCTTCATTATTAGCTGAGAAAAACGATGTGGTGCATTACTTTCTGAACGCCCCTCGTACATAATGTTTGGAAAGAGCGTGGCTTACCTTGTTTTTTCTCAGTAAATCATTACCCTTCCACTGTCTAAGGAGCATAGGCCTTCAGCAACCACATACTATCCTGTCACATGCCATCAGCTCAGGGTCTTTCCATGTCTTCCCTGTTTTTATTTCTGTCTCTATCGCTCTTCTCCATTTGTTTTTTGTCTTGTTTGTCTACCTCTGCTTTTCTTACCGTGGGGATTCTAAAACAAGGACAGCTTGGTAATGCTACCAGCAGGTTTCCTCAGTGTGTGTCACATCCATCTCCAGCGACTTCTTCTCATCTCTTGTTCCACTTGCACTTGTTAGTCTGGTTCTGGTCATCAGTTCCACATTGGTGACCTTGTCGTACTACCGTTATATGTCTTGTTCTTCGTACTTTTTCAAATGTCAACTTGAATAAGTTTAAAGAAAGTGATGGTCAATCTGAGGTTGTTGGTATGTCCACAGAGTTTGTCCAGGAGTAGTACTGGTGATGGCCATTAGTGCTTTCTCTGATTTTCGTATGTTGAACACTGTTATGTATGAGATCCACTATAAATATTTGTACTGCCATAGTCTGCTTAAAAGTTTCCAGAACTGACCTTTATTAATTGGATAGCTCTGTGGAACATTCTAGTATAATTGTATGATATATTACCCTTTTTCTTATTATTTTTGCATTTGATAACAGCCTTTTAGATAGACACAAAGCTTTTTAGAAATAGGATCCTTTTGTTCTGAGAATATTTTTTTTGCGTGGTGCTGTTTTATAGTTTTTGAACCTTGCTTTTTGGTCACTTTTTGTTGAATTCAAAGTTGTTATTATTTGTAAAATTTTTGAATTCAAAGTTGATCTCAAAGTTGTATTGTTGAGAAATAATTCTGTACAATGCAAAGTAACTTATTATTGAAACAACACCAGAATCTAATGATCTTCTATTCAGCTTATTTGTAAGGCTTATATTAGTGCATATACAAATTACAGTTATGCTTCATGTTTGTACTTTGTCTTTGTGAGCATGAAATCAGAAAGTATCCACAATATTTTCTGAAATTGTAGAAGCTGGTTTTGTTTCATTTACCACACTTTTTTGTAAACAATACTTTTTATACAGATGTTTTGACAGAACATTGATTTTACGCACAAGTGTTCCACAAAAGAGCAATAACTCCAAAATATTTTGATACTTGCAGTGAGACAAAACACTGATGCTGTAATTCATGCGTCTGCATGAATTTCGTTTGTTACATTGTGAAGTTTGCTTGTTTGTAGAACGTGAATTTGAACAAAACATGAATGTTTGCCATTTTTCTGTGATGGGTTAGCTTAAAATATCAAATCTGCAATTTTATAAGCGAAAAAAAAGAAGAAAGTAATTAAAATTGTATTTAAAAAAAATTATTTCATAAAGTAATGCCAAAGTATAATTTTTAATTATTACATAAAATAATGCCAAACTGGCATGCTGACACAAGGCAATATATGGAGGGGATACTAGATGTTAATTTAATTTGTTGAACCTCGCAATTTAATATAACAAAAATAATTCAGACTTCTTTATTTCATCCGTCGCCTTTTCACAATCTTTCTTTTATGAAGTTTGTGTTTCATTTTGTGTCCTGTTTGTGTATTTTTATGACGTCTTTTTCATTCATGCTGTGTGACGCCATTGTGACCAGTGTTCATAGCTTGCGAGGTTCTTTCAGCGGAGAGTATCATAGCAGGACTTCTTGTTTTTTAATTCTATTTTCTGCTTTTGATTTTCATTGATTGTTGAATTTCTTGTGCTGATTAATTCTTTTCAGGTTTGTATTTTCCTTGCTTTATTACTACTCTTCATCTGTGTTAATATATATTACGTGTTTGCAGTGTCTATAATATTTTTCTTTTACATGTCTGTATTTCTTGTCCTTGTTGCCTGTTTGTAACTGTGGCCGACGAAGGGTGAAACCCGAAACGTCCCATGTTTCCCATTTACCGTTAATTTGTAAAACTGATTCAGTACCGTTTTATTTGTTAATATATATATTTAAATGGCATATTTTTATCATGAAGAAGCCCCGAAAAGGGCTAGCCGTGAAAAGGACTGCTAGCCCGTACAGCATTGATAGATACTAGTCCTGAAAAGGATCAATAGAATCTATCTGCTAGCATGAAGAAGCCCTGAAAAGGGACAGCCCAAAAAATGACTGCTAGCCCATAAAGCATTGATAGATACCAAGTCCTGAAGAGGATCAATATAATCTATCTGCTAGCATGAAGAAGCCCTGAAAAGACTACCAGCTATGCCAATTCTGCCCGTCCATATTTTAAGAAGAAAAGATTGCTCCAACTGTATTGTTTTTCACTATTTTAAAATGAAATTGAGTACCATTTGTGAAATGTTTGCCCATTTCTAGTGTTGAATTCGTTTTTTTAATTTAGCAATAGTACTTATTGGGAGCTTATTTTGTTATAAACCTATATAATTTTAATATTAATACTCAGTCCTAGGAGCTTTGGTCCTAGGAATTTCCTGTTACCTCAATTGTAAAAACACTAATTTTTTTTTGGTCAGCTTTTATAGCAACAAATATATAAGGAAACATTAGTAAATTATTGTTCTCTTTTAAAATGTGTGTAATTGATGTGATATTTCTCAGCTTTATAGCAGTGGCGTCACTTGGGTTGGTGTCACCCAGTGCGGTAACTCATGGTGTCACCCATGGACCTCCTCCCATACCAGACCATACAGAATCCTTAGTTATGTTTTTGGTACTAATGTTACTCGTAAATCGTATTTCCCATATATCATTGAATGTAATGGCAATAGTAGTGACATAAACAACTAGCAAAATTAAAGTTACACTTTTAAATTACAATATGATACGCACAGCCTAAATGTATTTACATTTACATAATTTCATGTGGTTAAAGTGAAAATTCGGTAAATTAGCATAGTTTTAACCTTGTAGGTATATTGATACAGTACATGTAAGCTGAGCATACAAAAAATGTTTTTGTGGTTATAACTAACTACAGGGATATTTTTATAAAATGTAATAAATTTCTGCTCAAACACTGCACACAAATTTTATTGACAGTCATTTTGGTGTCACCCTCCCTGATGGTGTCACCCGGTGTGGTCCGCACACCCTCCCCAGTGACACCACTGCTTTATAGGAGTCATCACCACAGAATGATCAGCAATAGAATATCATTCATTTTCATTTTCTCTCCCTATGTACCATGGTGCTACCAATGCTGTAGGCCCTGTGCCACCAATGCTACAGGCCCCATGCCACCAATGCTGCAGGCCCCCCCCACTGCAGGAAACCTGTACCAGCGCATTCATACGTTCTTGCAGCAGTGGTTTCGGTAATAATTTCTTGTCTACGATGAGGTAGCCAGCTCCATTTTTACATCCTCATATTAGACGACACGTTATGATATGTCACGTGGGAGCAGTTATGTTCTTTCTTCATTTCCGTAGAGACCCCCACCCACGTCCCGGTGAACTACACAGTAGAAAGTTCCACAACAGATATATGGAAATGTATGTCATTCACTCGTCGCTTAGACATGGTTAAAGTTAGTTGCTTATCCTTTACAGGACGTGGCAATCAACCCCAGCTTTTATTGGCTGTTTGTGATTTTTCTAGGCAATTTTTTTCATTCAGTAGTTTGCCATTGCTTTCTGAACGGTACGACGCTTATACCATTGTTAAAAATCCACACAAAGCGATCTGCTACCAAACCGCCTGCAGCAGGTTTCGAACCTGGTATATCTGGATTATGAAACTGCGTTGATATCCATTAGGCCACAGACTCCGACTTAGACATGGTATCATGTAAAAATTAATGTAATGACCCTTCAGGCAAATTAATAGCTTGGGGGTCTATATGAAGCACTGTTTGAGATACACTGTAATAATGGGCTTTCATATAAGCACAGTAGTGTCTTGGCTGTTTATATATCATGTGTGTGTATATATGTGTCATTAGTTGGAATGAAACAAGGACATATATGACATATAGCTTCTGTAAACATGTACAGTACAGAATGAACATATAAGCGTATAGCTTTGCCGTATCTCCACCACTTGTTACTATTTATAGACATGGTGTCTGAAATTGAGTGGACCAGAAATGTTTGTCGTAAAGTTGAATAGTATTAACTGCTAAAGGATGAGACACCAGTTTTTGGTGTTGGTATATCTGAATTAAGTTGTTGATTCACGATGGCCCAATTTAATGTGTTATTAATCCTCATTAATTATTTCTATACAGCTATGTGTAACATCACTATGCTTTTTTTAAGAACTTGGAAAAAACTGACCACTTATAGTTTAATGCTGTATGAAAACTCAGAACTACAGAGAATTCCTTGAGTTCTTTTCTATCCTCAGGTTTTGTAATTAATTCAATCATATCAAATTATTTTTGTCAGTATCTTAATTAATATCACAGCCACTAACTTGCTTTCAGCGTGTTAATTTTTGGACACCCTGAAGGTGTCATGTGACATAAAATTTCAAAATTCATATTTTTTTCTTATTAACCCATTCTTTCCTGAAGTGAAATTTGACATGGATGCCTGTAATATAGAACTTTTTATGCAGAAGTTTAACATTCTAACAGTGTTAATAGTAGAGTGGACACATTCTAATGGTGATATACTAAAATTCTGTGATATGAATTATAGAGAATTGTAAAATTCTAACATTGATATCAATCAATACTCGTTAGCTCCCCAAGGAGCATAGGCCTTAAACAAACTCATACCAAGTCCTCCTGTCACGTGCCATCCGCTGGAGTTCTTTCCACGTTTTCCTCATCATTTTCATTTCTGTCCCCAATAGATGTGTAAAATGTCGAGAGGTCAGAATTTTAAATCTTATGCTCTTAAAACAGGGTGATTGAAAAGTCATGCCGTATTTCTACATTTTAATATCCTCCTGATTAGGTTTAAAAGGCACAGCTACATCTGATTCAGAGAAGCGAGAGAATGGGTTAGAGATGACAGAGTACAGAAGAAATATTCTTGGTAACACAGAAAAATGTTGTATCAATCAAAAATATCTCTTGAGTCAGAAATATTATCTGTTGCATCAATAAAAAATATCTCTTAAGTCAAAAATATTATCTGTTTTATAAACCAAAAATATCTCTTGAGTCAAAAATATTATCTTTTTTATCAATCAAAAATGTCTCTTGAGTCAAAAATATTATCTGTATTATCAATCAAAAATATCTCTTGAGTCAAAAATATTATCAGTTGTATCAATAAAAATATCTAGTCAAAAATATTTTTATCTTTTTATCAATAAAAAATATCTCTTGCGTCAAAAATACTATATGTTGTATCAGTCAGAAATATCTCTTGAGTCAAAAATATTATCTGTTTTATCAATTAAAAAAAAATTATCTGTTGCATAAATCAAACAATATTATCTGTTGTATCAAAAATAAAAACAACATTATCTTGTTATATAAAAAATCAACATTATCTATTATATAAAAAAAGTTAGTTGCTTATCCTTTACAGGACGTGGCAATCAACCCCAGCTTTTATTGGCTGTTTGTGATTTTTCTAGGCAATTTTTTCATTCAGTAGTTTGCCATTGCTTTCTGAACGGTATGGCGCTTATACCATTGTTAAAAATCCACACAAAGTGATCTGCTACCAAACCACCTGCAGCAGGTTTCGAACCTGGTATATCTGGATTATGAAACTGCGTTCATATCCATTAGGCCACAGACGCCGACATCTATTATATAAAAAAATCAAATAACATTATCTGTTATAATCAATAAAAAATCAACATTATCTGTTATATAAAAAAATCAAATAACATTATCTGTTATAATCAATAAAAAATATACAGCCTGTTTTATCAATAAAACAAATATTATCTGTGGTATCAACCAAACTAAACATTATGCTGCTAAAAAAGTTTATGAATAACATGGGTGAATTTTTTTTTTTTTTTAATACCTAAGGGAAATAACTAGTAAATGCAGATTGAAAAATGTGGTTTACCTGTAATATTAAAGAATAGATTAGGTCAGTTCTTCTTAATTTTTTTTAGAGGTCCTCCACCTCTTTACATCTTCTTAAGAGGCTTCAACACTCCATTAGCCTCAAACTCTCAAAATATGTCAGAAATATTAGAAAGAAATAAAAGTTTGTCTTTTTCACAAACATATCATTGCGCTGTATTGCAATTTTTAATTCATGAAGTAAGCCCAGAAAAAATGAGAAACTGGCACACCCCCCCTTTAACTTCCCAGTAAGCCTATGCCAAGTAGCAATTTTAGGTTGTGTGAGGCCGCTTTAAAATAAAGTCCTATTGTATAGACATGCATATATTCGTGCTTGAGACTCTAGGCTAAAACCAAGGCTGCCTATGCCTAAACCATTATAGACCAAAGTGCACAAAGGCTTGAACTCGAAAAAAGACTTTTTGTTGGCCATAAATCGTTCCTATTAGTATACCGCTCCACCTATGTCCCAGTCAAAATGGATTCATGTCTTTTTAGGCCTTAAAAGTAGAACATCCCAATTAAGATGTTTGGCAATTTTTAATGGGAGAAGATCGGATGACAAGCATGGGAAACCAGAAACGACCCAGAGTTCCTCTGGGAGGACAACATTAGACAATCTTTGAAGCACAGGAACCAGAATGGAACCAGGCCCAGTTTAATAGTCTTCTCCAGTCCAAACCTCTACACCTCACGGTAGAAGGGGAACGACTAAGTAAGTAAGTAAGTAAGTGAGGCCGCTTTAAAATAAAGTCCTATTGTATAGACATGCATATATTCGTGCTTGAGACTCTAGGCTAAAACCAAGGCTGCCTATGCCTAAACCAACCAGTGCACAGGCCTTGAACAAACTATTGCCAAGTCTTCTTGTTGATTTGTTCATATTGTTTGTCAAATTTTTTTAGCTGAAGTTTTTACAGGATGTAATGTTCAGGCCCATGCCGAACCCTCCTTCCTTAGTTGCTTTTTTTATGACGTGCATGGAAGGTTACAATGGTACTATTCTTTGCTGCCCATTCATGCCCTGGTAACACATGAGATATTGATTCAGTCATCACCTTTCTGCTCCACAAGGAGCATAGGCCCTTAACAAACATATGCCAAGTCTTCCTGTACTGTGCCATCACCTCCATGTCTTCTCCATCCCCTTCATGTCTGTCTCCAGTTCTCTTCTCCATGTGTTCTTTGGTCGTCCTCTGCCTCTCTTACCCTGTGGATTCCAGAACAAGGACTGCCTTGTAATGCTACCAACAGGTTTCCTCAATGTGTGTCCTATCCATCTCCAGCATCTTCTTCTCATTTCTTGTTCCACTGGCACTTGTCTAGTTCTTGTCATCAGTTCCACATTAGTGATCTTGTCATACCACTTTCATCCTTCTATTTAATGCAAGCAGTCATTTATGAAAGTCTGAGATAAACAGAGTGCAGCGTAATTCCTTATCCTGGTTGTGTCATGATAAATAGTATCCTCAAACATTTGAATTTCACCTGCCAGGTTTTTTTGTACTAAAGTGTTTAATTAAATTATTTTTATTTCCAGTGTCAGCATAGTTTGCTTATTGATACTTTTATAAATATTATTGCTTTTTTTTTTTTGCTATATTTTTGTGTGTAATTTCTGTAATAATAATATTATTGTATTCTTACTGCTCCGACATTATTATTAACAGTGAAAAGTCCATTCCTTTATTTGGGTATGCTCTTCTTGTTTGAGAGTGTCCTGAGTTATTAAATGTTTTGATGCAGTTTGTATGGTTAATTGATTAGTCCAATAGAATTGAAACCCTTATTACTTTTTTAAAAATCAAATCGGTTTAACTTTTATGTGTATTAAATTTTGTCTTCTGTATTTTATTTTTTAAAGGGCAGTTTCAGATAATTTCAGTCAGCCAATCTCTAGAATGTAAATGTGTGAACATGAACTGTCAGAACACATTTAAAATCTTAGTTTAAAACAAAAGATATAAATAGTAATTTGGTAAATAGTGTCATAACACATTTTCTGAATATTAAAAAAAAAGATAATTTATCATCTCTAGAATGTAAATGTGTGAACATGACCTGTCAGAACACATTTTAAATCTAAATATTAAAAAAAAGATATGAAATTTGGGAATAGTATATTTTCTGATAATTTATCATCTCTAGAATGTAAATGTGTGAACATGACCTGTCAGAACACATTTTAAATCTAAATATTAAAAAAAAGATATGAAGTTTGGAAATAGTATATTTTCTGATAATTTATAATCTCTAGAATGTAAATGTATGAACATGACCTATCAGAACACATTTTAAGTCTAAGTATTAAAAAAAGATATGAAATTTGGGCATAAGTACAATACATTCGTGATAAAACTTTTTTCAGAAATAATTTGTAATATCTTTTTAGAATTTTGGTTTTCTGCAAATAATGTAAAAATGGTCATTATATTTTTAGATACCATCTTTAGAGTTCTGTTCTTCTCATATTTTGTTCCACTGTCACTTGTCGTGTTCTTCTCATATTTTGTTCCACTGTCACTTGTCGTGTTCTTCTCATATTTTGTTCCACTGTCACTTGTCGTGTTCTTCTCATATTTTGTTCCACTGTCACTTGTCGTGTTCTTCTCATATTTTGTTCCACTGTCACTTGTCGTGTTCTTCTCATATTTTGTTCCACTGTCACTTGTCGTGTTCTTCTCATATTTTGTTCCACTGTCACTTGTCGTGTTCTTCTCATATTTTGTTCCACTGTCACTTGTCGTGTTCTTCTCATATTTTGTTTCACACTGTCACAAAGGGGAAGAGTTTGATTTCTTAGTTCATAAAGGGAAGTTTATTATTCTGTATTTAGTTTATAGCTATGAAGGAAGAGTTTGCTTTCTTTGTTCTTAAACTTAAAGGGAAATTTATTACTCTGTATGTAGTTTATAGCTTTATGTGGAAGAGCTTGTTTTGCTTACTTAGTTTATAGCTGTATAAAAATGTTTCTTACTCCTTATTTGTAGATACAAATTTGAGCATTGATTAAATAGAGTGCTGAAATATCGCAGCAGAAAAATATATCACAAAGGTTTGGTCTTGCTGCTAATTTTATTGGAAATAAATTTGATGTTTTATTATAAAACCTTCCACGTTATATTTTATTGTTGTTTGATTGGCTGTTATCTTGTATATGCACATGTTTTTGTTTCGTTATTACTGTTTCAGGGAGCCGCGGTTGCGCAGTGGTTAGTGCTTGGTGGTCCGTGGTTCGATCCCCAGTTGAGGTGGGATTTTTTAGACCGCAATTGGGTACCAGAGCAGCTTATGGGAAGGTTAAGGCGGCTAGCAGGAATGCTGACCACATCATTCCTAGTGTGTCGTATGGTCAAGAAAATATGGGCCTAACATCAAATTCCCAATATGCCTCAGTGGGTATGTAACGGGATCCTTTACCTCCTAATCCTGTTTCAACGCATGATGTGTTGATCATCATGATTTTCTATTTTGCTCTGTGTGGAGCACGGAGCCACCACGGAATATATAATGTGGGTCTTCAAAGGTATCTGCTTTCGCACATGATTACTCTTGGTAGAGATACAGATAGAAGGATGATGGTGCTTCTACCTCAAGGGAGTATTCACAAGATATTTCAGAAGTCAAGAACAGTGCTGAATGTGTCTTAGCACAGTTAACTTATTATCTGCCCAAAACTTTTGTGAAGAGGTATATGGTATGATTTAGCTCGTTCAAGCCCCCAACTGATTTAATTCAGTGAAATCTTACTTTAGTAGCTCTGTTTTAAGTGTATTTAAGGTGACTGAGACATATGTGTGCAGTACACTCAAAAGGATTAAATCAACTATAAATTTGTGTATATACAAATTGTCACGAGTGAGTATGTTTTTAGAAATATTTGTCGAGTTTGACAATTTTAGTGAAATCGGCAAAGTAAGTGAATTGTCAGATTTATAAAGAAGACACAGATAATATGTGAAAATAGGGTGACTGTATGACAACCTGGAAGGAGGGCTATTACAGCTATCTCTCTTGCCAAGCCCACACTTGCTTATAGTCTTACGAATCACCCGCTCTCTCTTCTTTCTCACAGACAGATCAAGAATATAGTGAGAGATAAATTTGTATGGAGAAAGGTCATGAACAGCGCATTAACAAAAGGTTACAATTTATTAAAATCTTGAAAGTAGAAAATATATATAAATCAAGTACATCAGCACACCAAAAAAAAGAAAAAGAAATGCAGCAAAATCACAGGTTAATAATTACATAAATACATCAAGGGAACAAAACCAACTATTCTGCCCTGATCAATAAACTACACCCAGAGATAAATCCTTCGGCTGTATGTGTATGATATATCGCTATCACAGTGTCTAAAGTCTCTATCCAGACTGGAGGAATATACTAAATCTAATGGGGAAGAGCAAACGCTATCCTTGCGTAGCCTTCACTAATTACTAACACGATAAGCTGTAGGTTTATCTCTAGTCTTTCCACTGAACGCAAATTTTGACTGACGAAAAGTATACAAGACGAGGTCAAATTAGGATAGCTGTCCGCTGCGCTATGATCCAGTGCTTGAAATAGGCCTGTGTGCTTGATGCTTAAATCCGGTTGGGCTGGTTTGAACTTTATTGTGACTGAGCGCTCAGTTTAAGCACACAGTCAGATGCGTTCACCTTAACTGGTGAAGATGAGCAAGATGAGGTATTGGATGCCACTAAAGCTCTGACTTGTATTAAATCGGCGAGTAGTAAACCACTACTGCAGAATACGATTTCAGATTTGCTGTTGCTGGTTATACACTGCATGAGCTAAATTCCCGTTAGAGGGCTCATGTGAAGAGGGTTGCAATTTCAGGTACGTTATGACAACTCGTGGAGTTTGTTGCTTACTGGAACCGTGAGGTCGAGGAGAATGTTACATTCCTTGACTGAGATCCAGCTGGAATAGTGGGGTACCATGCAACTGAGACCAAAACAAACAATCTTTACATCAAGCAAATAAATACAATCAAAACAAAGGTATAATAAACTGTTATGTCCCATTGTAGTAGATGTATACTGAAGCACATTAAAAACGCACCACTATTATATATAGTGATGCCGAGAAGCTGGAAAAAAAGGTGTGGGAATGGATTTTCCCCATGTTTGTCATGAGGTAGAGAGCGAATGGCTGCTGGAATGGAAAGTGCATGATTCAACCCACGGGTTTGTGTACAGACTACATGAAAACAATGAAAGTTACACGTGCAACACGATTCCCAACAGCTATGACCCTGAAAATGTGTACGCGTTGTGGCAGTATACTCGGCATAAAAAGACCGTTGAGACAAAACACCCAGTACATGTGCTTGAAATGCCACGACTATCTGAAAACGACCGCCAACGAGCCATTGGTATGTTGGAGACCGGAATGAGCTCGCGGGCCATTGCCAGAAGGATGAATTGCCACCACGGCACTATTGTACGTCTCAATCAACGTTACGGAACCACTGGCAGTGCCCGGGATAGACTTCGGAGTGGCCAACCACGAGTTACTACCCCTGCGCAAGATCGTCATATTGTGCCGAGTCACCTAAGGAATCGTTCTCTCCCGGCAAGTCAAACAGCAAGAGCAATAGTGTGTAGACGTGGGCAAGTCTCTCGAATGACAGTCATACGACGACTCAGAGATACAGGCCTTACTGCAAGACGACCTTATGTTGGGCCAAACTTGACTCACAGACATCGTCAGCAGCGCCTGCAATGGGCAGAGCAACATGTCAGATGGACTAGGCTGCAGTGGAATGCTGTCCTATTCACAGACGAGAGCAGATTCAACATATCCTTTGCTGATGGACGTATGCGGATTTTGCGACGGTGTGGAGAGCGCTTTGCAGATTGCTGTGTTCGTCAGCACTACCGATTTGGAGGTGGCAGTATTCACATTTGGGGAGGATTCAGTTTTCACCATCGCTTGCCTCATCACGTCTTCCGTGGAAATGTTAAAGTTGTGACATATCGAGATGAGGTTCTGGATGCACTGGTTGCTCCTGCGTTCACAAATTATCCAGACTTGCAGCTTCTCCAGCAGGATAAAGCACGTGCGCACACCGCATGCATTACGCAGCAATATCTACAGCAGCAGAACATTGTGACGATTGATTGGCCTGCCCTATCACCAGACATGTCCCCTATAGAACATCTGTGGGACGAGCTTGGACGCAGAGTCTACAGGCAAGGTTCTCCAGCTAATCTGAAACAGCTCGAAGCTGCTCCTACATGTGAATGGGACTTGATTCCCCGGAATTTCCTTCAGAGACTTGTGCGTTTCATGCGGAGCCGCTGCCAAGCTTGTTTGCAAGCACACGGTGGACATACCAGATACTGAGGATAGTGTGAATGAATTTTTTTATTGGTTGCATTTTTGGTTTTCTCCCTTGCCTGCACAGAATGCAATGAATTTCATAACAATCAAATGTACAAATTAATGACCAGCATGGATTCATAGGAAAATGAATAAAGATTCCAAATATGTAAACTTGTAAACACTTATATTTACATTTCACACTCTGTTCCTGGATTACACAGGTGGTGCGTTTTTAATGTGCTTCAGTATATTTACTGGGTGGTCATAAAGTCTTTCCCTTATTTCAAATTATTTTGTTCTTTGTTGCACAATAAAGTTATCGGACCTTTCTTTTTTCATCAAACGTTTACCTCGACATGCTGCAACTTTATGTTGAACCTCAATTGCAAGAGTTTCAGCCGTTTGTAATTTTTCAACAAGACGGCGCACCACCGCACTGGGGCTTAGCTGTTCGCCAGTACTTGAATACCATGTTTCCAAAACGCTGGATTGGAAGGGATGGGCCCATACCATGGCCTCCACGTTCGCCGGATATTACACCTCTAGACTTTTTTCTGTGGGGTTACACTAAGGACAAAGTGTACAGTTCACCAATTTCAGATATTGACACTTTGAACGCAAGGATAACACAAGTGCTTGCGACGGTGACTGAGGAGATGTTATCAAACACATGGCGATAAATTGAGAAGCGTTTAGACATTATCCGTGAAACAAACGACGCAAATGTTGAAATATACAAATAACATAAAAAACTGTTTTAGTTCTGGAATAATTTCCAAAAAACCAAGTGTCTCTGCACAGAATACTTTTTGTTTTTTAAATTTTTGAAATCAGGGAAAGACTTTATGACCACCCTGTAATTAAAGCTAAAATGAATTATATTACAAAATGTTAACTCACCCCGAGATGCCGATAATAAGGCAACACAACGTCTAGTTTTGTGCCCACAACTGCCTTTGTCTCATTGGGCCATCTACGGGCAGGGAAAATGTACGAGTGTACTGAACGAATGATCTTATTAAGTTATATAGTCTAAAAGAGACGCTAACCCAGCCACCTGGCATCGCACGTTTTCGCAGGTGTTCGGTCGCTGTGCTTTTACATGCGTAATCCCGAGTAACATAATATTATTCTAGAGTCTACATCAGAAGACAACAGACGCGAGAAAGTCCCCTGCATAAGACATAATATTATCTCTCGCCGCCGCCATAAGAAAGTGACGGCTACAAAGGGCCGCTACCAAAGTCTCAGAACGAACGTGAGTTTCTCTCCCCTGAATAAAGATGAAAAGGGGGATACCCAGCTATCAAAGAGTTGCCTCGTTGCACCGCTCAAGCTACCAAACTGAGTAAGACAGCGGCACACGCCCCTCAAAGAAATCATTTACTCGGCCAGTGGTCAAAACACTGTTACGAGCGAAGAGCGTTTCCCTAGTTTGGCAGACTGCAGGTGCGTCTTAGGTAAGATTACCACAATCGCCGGTCGCTGGCCACAAAGAATCGAGCGATGCATTTATAATGAGCAAGAAACGAAACCAACACCCCAGCGACGCTTCGAGGTGGGTGTCTGAGAGGGGAATAATAGGGTTACTGAGGCCATTAGAACAATGTAAAGAAAACGAAATACATATAGCCCGTGGACCCAGAAAAAAATTTAGAAGAGAAAAGAGAAGGGGGCGGATTGGAAAATACAACTGTCGTTTTGTCACACAAATAACACATTTAATAATCAGTTATGTTTAACAGCGTAAAATGAATAATTCTCTTTAAAAAAAGGTTATCGTACAGGGTGATGTTATGGATATTGAGGGACTTGTTTGAAAAGTTCACTTGGCAGCTTTTAAGTTTGTACTTAGCTGCCCGTAAGTTTAGTTTCTGCTGCAGCCGATGGTTGGTTCTTTGCAGGTTATGGACTGGTGCACTCTCTTCACTGGTCAAGTCTGGAGGTTGTGACACGTTCCAAGAAATATCAGGGAGTAATCACGAAGCTGGTCCATCGTCTTCAAGACCCGACTGATGATGATGTCTAGCGTTGACCGCAGGCTACTTATACCACACACTTTGTTCCAGAGATAGTACACGCAGTTGGTACCACCGACATAAAATCTCTTTAGGAATACTGACTCAGAGCAATAGTTAAGGCAACTTTTTAAGATGCCTCTTACACGCGGTCTGGGGTATTACTTTACACTAGGCGCCCACTCTGACTTTGTGTTTCAGATTCCTAGGATTCTGGCTTTCCGTGTTAATGTAGGTAGAGTTTTCCTGGGATATAAGTCCATAAGATGCTCAAACAAGGTCCGTCCGATAAATGGAATTCTGATCCTATTCCTTACTCTGGCTAGCTGGTTGTCTTTCACAGTTGAGGCGAATTTCACAGTGTTCTAAACCGACGAAAGTGTCAGATTATATTGAAACTTTTGTCCACGCACGTGGTTGTTACAGTCTGACCAAGCTTTATTCATATCTGTTGTTTATAACATCTAGAATTGCCCAGCCAATTGTATTCAATCATGCGTTTTATGATGGGATTTATCCCAACAATTTCCTCCGCGTATTTTAAAATATCATTTTAAAATTTAAACCCATTGACCTCATCTTTCATATATGGCCCGATGTCTTCCGTTCTCATTAAGTAACCTTTCAAAATACGATTTGTAGCATCGCCTGCAGATAGTGTCATCGCTAATTTGTTTACCCAGAGAGGTTTATCTGTAAAAAATTACACAGACAATGTCTGGACAGAGGCGATTAAGCGATTATCACCCGTACTTGAATTCGGTAACCAGACGGATAATTGCTGCATATCGCTTGCCCAAACTTTTCCTCACAGACAATATTTGACCTTCTTTTGTAGTCTGACTCTGTATTGTCGCTAAAAGCCTTCAACACTACCTGTGTCAACAATCATTTTTACGCTGACCGTATGAAGTCAAGTCTGGTTCAACAACTTAAGCGATTATAATTAATCGGATGGCCAATTAGCCGTGAAATAACACTATTGCAATTTGAACAGAGGTCAACAAATCAAAGGCCCGGCGATGGGACAGGTTTATGTGCGTAACATGAAGAAATGAATGGACAGTTACAGAGAGAGAGAGAGAGAGAGAGAGAGAGAGAGAGAGAGAGAGAGAGAGAGAGAGAGAGAGAGAGAGAAACGAACGGCCAATTCTTTGACAATTATGAATGTACAAGTTCCATAGTTTTTTTAGTTTTTAAAATTTAATGATGAAAAATATCTCGTTCAACCTCTGATGGGTTATAATTAGGATATATATTGTTTTCAATTCCAAATAATATGAGTAACTGCCGATATGGGAAAGTGGCATCACACCTGCCAAGTAATTGTAAATAGGGCAAATCATAATTACCAACTATGCTTGTATGTTTTAAAAAGAATAAAAAACCAAACAAACAAAAGCGAGATAAAACGTAAAAAAAACAAATAAAAACATTACACACAAATAATATTAAGGAGGAGGGGGTGTAAAGGCCTGGTGTTTCTAATTATACAACTGACTTTAATAGACATTTAATTCACTTTCAACTGTCAAAAGTCATATGTATTGTAAGAACAGCACACAAACCAAGACACACAAGCCAATAATATGAGGAAACTGACCAGACAGTGAGAATATACTTTTTTGTAAATTGTGTAAAATCTTGTAAGATATTGATTGTGATTAAATGAGGTACTAATTTTTTTTACCATATATCATTAATAAATCAAGTGCATTGATTTGTTTATTACTGGAGTTATTGAATTATTTAACTTTCCACTTATAATTTTGATGTGTGGTCAAAGAAATATTAATAATTTAAAGTTGGTAGAGAATAAACACGAGCTGTACTCACATATTTCTACAACACCCTTGGAGCTTAGGATTGGTCTAGCGACAAGTTGACTTATTCACAGCTCCCTACAAACTACCATCTAGAACTGTGCAATTACCAACCCGACTTTTCTGTGCCATCCCTACCACTAGTTCACCAGTTCTCTTCTCCATTTCTGGGAAATCTTTATAATTTTTTATCCAACATCCATCTTGCCACAATAATATTTACTTGTATATTTTACATGTATGAAGGAATTCGTCATAATATATCGTTTGATCGACTTTCAAGCGTCCTGTTGTGATTTAAGTGGTGATTAGTTGTGCTGAGATTACGAGCCAGTATACCACAGTTACACCCCCATGCAATAGACGTTTCTGCCACCGGTCATATTGTTTATTTTTCCTCCTGTACGGGGATTTAAACTCAGTCCACCGTGATTGCAATTAGGAAATTGGTTATTAACTCCTAGTTTTATCCTTTCTGACAAATGAAACGTTTATGAAATTGACAGTTACTATACTGTATTGAATTATCTAGCCCATCGCAGTTGTCTCACGGCAACAACGATGCCTTTCCGCAGCTTCTGAAATACTTTAGTTCTTGACTGCTCTTTCACGCCTAATTTTTATTAGAACTATGTATTAAGGCGGCCACTAGCTCTCTTGCCACAACTTCTACATGTTTGACTTTTGCTGTGAAGCCCCGTTGTGTCAGTTCCATAACCACCAAACTCTGTCAAAGTCATAGATGTCACAATATTACAGTGTTATATGGAAGCCACCTCGTATACTGGATAACGAAATATGCCTGCTAGAACAATGGAAAATGGTGGATCGCTTCATCTCTTATCTGACAAAATAAATGATCATGGGACTTTTCAAATAATTCCCATATCTTGCTGTCCCTCAACTGCTGCAGCTGTCAACCATGCTACACAACTTCTCTCACTCGACTGCATTTTCCACTAAACAACTCACCGGTCACACCCCATATAATTCTGATATTAGATTATTTTTCCGAAACATCACCCTCGTTTAGCTACAATCGGCTCACAACAATTTAAATACAAACAGTCGGATGCTGGTATACTATACTGTTCAAAAAAAGAAACGCATAGCTATCCGAGGGCGCGTTTTTATGAGTTTGTAAGTAAAATTTGGTGCTAGGGTATATAAAAACCAGCCTCAAATGTTTTTTTACAGTGTCAAATGCACGTGTTGACCTGAATTGCGTTCGTTTTTGTAATCGTTACAACGCAGTGGTCAATAGTGTTTATTTTTTACCACAGCTCATGTTGCGCGCACGTGAAAGCAACAAAATTTGGGGTGAACACTATTCACTGACTACGCAACTGAAACCCTATAAAAGGATAACGCTGCACAAAAAAATATTCAGTTCATTTTCAAGCAGACATTTATGGCGTCTCTATCGATAAATTTACGGAACATTGTTATTGGCCGACTGCATGCAGGCGAAAGTCAAAGTCAGGTTGCCATGCATCTAAACGTGCATCAGAGTACCATCAGTCGACTTTGGCACCGGTTCCAAGCCACTGGCTCAGTTGAAGACCGGCATCGCAGTGGACGACCCAGAGTGACAACAGCAGCGGAGGATCGCTTTATTCGGCTTCGTCACCTCAGAGACAGGTTTACAACAGCTTCCTCAACTGCCCAGTCATTGCCTGCAGGACGTCATGTGTCTGATCAAACTGTCCGGAATAGACTGCATGACGCTGGACTTTGGGCACAACGACCCCACCGAGGCCAAAATCGACTTCTTTGGGCCAACCAGCATCGTCCCTGGGCATCTGACAATCAATAGAGACGTGTCTGGTTTAGTGACGAATCTTTCTTTTTGTTTCAGCGTCATGATAGACAGCGTAGGGTCTACCGTAGGCGAAATGAACGTTTTGCCCAAAATTGCGTTGTTGAAGCTCCGCCGCACGGTGGTGGAGGTGCAATGGTGTGGGGAATGATCAGTTACAACGGAAGGAGTCAATTGGTGCACATTGAAGGAGGCTTGAATGCGCAACGATACGTCAATGAAATTCTTCGACCCCATGTCCCTCCACTTTTGGCTGACCAAAGGTCTGTGTTTCAACAGGACATTGCCAGACCCCATTGTGCACGGTTGACCACGCAGTTCCTGACTGCCAACAACATTCTCACCCTTCCCTGGCCATCCCTGTCTCCATACATGAGTCCGATTGAGCACCTGTGGGATGAGCTGCATAGACGTGTTTGTCGCCGAGACGTTGCTCCAGCCAATCGTCGTGATCTGTTCCAGGCACTCCAGGAAGAGTCGGCAGCCATCCCACAGGCCCACATCAGACGTCTGATCGCATCCATGCCCAGGAGATGCCAGTCCCTGATCGATGCAAGAGGAGGCCACACACCATACTCACGGGAAAGCCCGTACGCCAAAAAACTCTCGTGACCCAGATGCAAAACAACTGTCAATTGATTGGTTGAACCCTAAGGTATTCTTGTGTGCAATTTGAACAATTAACTCATTAAATTAAAAAAGTTATTGAATGTCAAAATTATGGCTATGTGTGTGCTTTCAGTAGCTATGCGTTTCTTTTTTTGAACAGTATAGAAACATATACGCTCAACCCGTACGACCGTATCATAATAGTTCAAACACTTCAAAGCATTTCTCTACGAGGCACTTTTTTCAGCATCTAATCGCAAAACATCTTTGAAGGACGTTATCTGATCATGAGAAACTTTCCCCTGACAGAGAAGCGTCTCGGCCCGTTTACATACTTGGCACTCCAGTGAGATGGATTCACCTGTTTCACTACTCCCAAGTGTACCTTGCTGCTGGTTTTTTTCCAGTCTGCGCTGGAAACTTACCTCATTCCACCTTGGTTGTAATTTTCAAATTGGTCATTTTGTCTTTATTTTATCCATCTTGCCAAGTTAAGATGTTTGTTAAAGCAACAGTTGTGTATACAAACACACTTTTATGAATTCCATAGGTGATTTATTATATTGTATTCCCTAATTTTAAAATAAACATAAATAGGTGTGTTGCAGGTACTTGTAAGAAATAAAGAAGCAGTGAACTCCACAACAGAAAGGTAACACAAGATTGGCTTACTGGGGAAAGGAACCCAGGTCTACACGAACGGCGATATCGCTGGTAACTCGGTATCACAAAAATAGTGCTTCGTGGGCAGTGGGCAGTGGTCACTGTCACGACACCACACATAACTTTCGAATAAATGACCGGAAAATGACATAGACTCATTACAGGCGCAGTCACCTCTATCAGTACGCAGCTATTGTGGATGGGGCTGAGTATTTAGTTTAGCGTTGGTATGTCTAAACGAGCAGGTAATCAGCGTACAGTGCTTTTGATACCTACCTTCAAGGTGGGGGTCATTTATAAAGATAAGGAACAGGGTGCAAACTTTTCTATTCACAAACATAGGGCACATAACTCAATACAAGGACCGTGTTACTGAATCTAGTAAATTATATAGTTTTTTATCTTCCTGGGTTCATTTCCCAGGTAAGCCTATCACTTCTGTTAAGTTTCTGTCGTCTCGTTTTCTAATTCTTAATTTCTTACGGCTGCCCACACAATACCCATTTAATTTTGTTATTGACTGTTCACAGGCCACGGGTTTCCCTCTCTGTTTGTTTCATGTTCCCAAAGTTATCGGTTACAATTTCTGTTTGTGGAAAAATCTTATCTTGTTCTGAATTCTGTGGTAGGATGATAAATTCTCGTGGGATTTAAGTAATTAACAAAAGTAAATGTACAGTTAAAAAAGAGACTGTTTTACATTTTTAAATGCAGCGGCTATCATCGCAGATCAAACAGTAATTCATTTGATTGAATCTTCAATGTTTGTTAACCAGACCAGTAACATTTTTCTCTGATTGAGACTTTAATGTTTGTAGACTAAACCCGAATAATTGTCTTCGTCAAGTGTGTTGCGAACTGGTTTTGTTATCATGATCCTGGTCGCTAATGTTGTTTATATGTTGTGTTGTTGACTTTTTCCGTACGTCGTTATAATTTTTTGTTTCTGTCCAGTAATTTCTCTTTACGAAAAGTTACAGACTTTCTTATAAATAGGTGCTTGCTTATAGTAGAAGAATTGAAATGGTATGACAAGATCACCAACTTGAAGGGCTGGATTAACCATTAAACAAAATAGGGCACCAAAGGAAGGGGGCACCACAGAGTTTTCCCCTAGCTATTATGCCCCTAACTCTCAACCCTTGCCACACTTGACTTAGTCTATTTGTTTTTGTGTAATTGTCTTTCTTGGTCGTATTTCCCTAGTTATAAGTCAATAATTTGCTTATATTACTTACTGCTGTTTAGTGTAACATTAAAAAAAAACCTATTCATTTAATATAGTTATGCGGTCTGGCCTGGAAGAAAACTGAATTTTCAATCTCTTATTTCACCTTCAGCACTTACGTAGTCTTAATGTCTCGTCAGTTAAGCACTGGAAGGGGCGGGGGGAGGGGGGCACCATTGTTGGGCTGTTCTTAGGACATCAGTTGGCCTTAATCCGACCCTGCCAACTTGGAACTAATGACAAGAACTAGACAGGTACTAGGCAAATCGCTGCATTTTTTCCTTTCAGTAGTAGTGTTTGTAGCAATCTGTTTTGCATTGGGAGCAAAGACACCAGCAAGAGACATCAATGTAGTCAGCGACTCATAGCTTGTCTGTTTGCGCCAGGGTCAGCGAACCAGAGGTGACCAAGACCCTACTCCACCTCCAAGTGGTGGTCCTGGAAACAGACTGCATCGCTGCAGTCTGGCCGAGAGAGTAGGGATCGAAGAGGGAAGGTAACCCCGGTCCCCAAAAATGCCATGCTGAAGTCGAATATGTCGGCCGAAAGGTGCAAATATCGCAGCTTCGCTGTAAACGGACACAACGCAACCAACGTCCTTTTCAGGACGAACATGGAAAAAAAAGAAGTTTTACATAACGAGCCTATTCTCGTTTTGCCTTCTCAGAGACACGTGGTAACAAACTCATTGTAAATAAAAGAATAAACCGTGCGGTGAAGGAATATAGCACTCGTGTAGTTCCCGGGGGTATGTGAAGAGAAAAAAAAAGTACTTCTCCTCCCGCAGGCATCTCGCAGAAGGCGACTAATATGAAGTAGTGCATAAGGCTGGCCATCTCATCATGTAAAAAAAAAAGAAACTGTCACAGGCACTAATAGCAAGAGTTTGTGACTGCTAGGTGCTGGCTTCCTGGAATGGCGTCTACTGCTGTGGTGTCTCCATGCTCCATAAGGAACCCAAGGAGGAAATTAATATTATTTGTGAAGGAACACTGGCAATGTTAAGTCTCACTGTGCCGGTTGGAGGAGGGGGGGGGGGGGGGGGGGGGGGGGGGGGGGGGGGGGGTGGGGGGTGGGGGGGGGGGGGGGGGGGGGGGGGGGGGGGGGGTGAGGGGGGGGGGGGGGGGGGGGGGGGGGGGGGGGGGGGGGGGGGGTAAAAGAAGTTGCCAAGGTTGCGGTCATAAAGTCATCATCAGGGACAAAGGATCAAAAACTGGAGAAAAAAAGGAAGAGAACTATTCTAAATGCACAATAAATCTAAATAAATATTTAAAAAAATATTTTAAACACAGGCTTTTAATGCACTAAAAAGCCACAAATAATTTGTCCTGGAGTTTATAGCTTGCTGTCAAAAAATGTAACATCAAATTGACAAAAAGCGCTTATCAAATATTTTATCCATAAGTGTCGAATGAAGTATGAAGCAGAAGTTAATTTCATGCAGAATCATCGCCCCACGCTTTTTGTCAACTTGATGTTACATTTTCTGACTGCAAGCTATAAACTCCTGGAAAAATTATTTGTTGCATTTTAGGGCATTAAAGGCGTGTGTTTAAAATATATTTTTTTCCTATTTTTTATTTTCTCCTTTTTAGTGTTATTTTTTTGGTGCTTTTAAATTTAAGTCAAAAGTAATCAATCTGCTAATGACATCACCAGTTTGCGATAAACGAGTCCAGAGCATAGGAGGCAGATTTCATTATTCAGTATATTACACAGAAAGTTAATATTTTTTTTTGGTTTCATTTTTAAAAATTTTGATAAGAGTTGTAAATTACATTTAAAAAAATTTATTTGTCAGTTGTGTGTATGTCTGTGTGTCTGTGCACGCGCGTGCGATATTGTGTGTATGTGTGTGGAATTGGGGGGGGGGGAGGGAGAAGTTTCAACATTTCTCTGAAGAGAGACAATCTTGTTGGAAAGAATACACCTAGATTATTTGCAGTTATCGCCCATTTCCTTGCTGATACAATTAAAAAAAAATGATTGTTAATTTTAATTTTATTATTTTGACGACTGTATTGTCATGAGTAATATACAACTATGCCAAGTTTCAGAGCTATTGCTCATCTGGAAGTGATTGCAAAATCGATTGCAAGATTTGAAGGCGACAAGAGAGTAACATACAAGGCAAGTTAAAGAAAAGCGTGTAAAAAAAAAAAAAGACGAGACGTAAGTTTCCTCCTCAGTCATAACTGCCTGTGAGAATGATGCTCCGTTAACGTGATAGCCATTAGCTGCTTTTTTTTTTATCTAGTGTTCCTTTCAGTGCTAAGAGTGGTTAGAGAGCTGGACTCTCGCGCCATAGATGCTGGGTTCGATTCACAGTATCGACACGTTCCAGTCTACCCAGCTGTAATTAGGTGGTGCCTAGTTGGCAGGGAGGATAGTGTGATTCGCTTCCGTAGCTTGGCGGTGGTGCTGTTCCAAAGATCCTGGGTTCAATTCTCCGGTAAGCCACTCACTTCTGTTGTTTTTCTGTTGTCTAGTTTTCTGTTGTCTAGTTTTCTGTTGTCTAGTTTTCTGTTGTCTAGTTTTCTGTTGTCTAGTTTTCTGTTGTCTAGTTTTTCTGTTGTCTAGTTTTTCTGTTGTCTAGTTTTCTGTTGTCTAGTGTTCTACTTGTTTATTTCTCACGAGCGCCTGAAACATACCTTTAGCTGTGTAATATTTATGTATTTACTGTTTACAGGCCTTGGGGTATCCCCTCTTAATTTGTTTAAGTATGTAATTAGGTAGCTAACTTTGCTCTTGAGTTAGGGAAGAAAAAGGCAGCGAGGAAGGAATCTAGTCACCCCCACCATATATGCGGGCATATCATAGCGATTCATTATATGTATTGTGTGGTTCCAATCTTTTTGTCCGAATACCATCACCAACCAAGATCTGCTTACTCGGAGCAAGCAAGAGGACATGCACACCATCATAGCTGGCAGACGCTGGAGCTGGGTTGGCCATGTCCTCAGAAGAGACCCCGATGCCATCACAAGAACAGCTATGCTATGGACCCCTGAAGGAAAACGAAAGAGAGGCCGACCAAAAACAACTTGGCGGAGGACTGTGGAGGCTGAGATGCAAAGAATAAACCAGAGTTGGGGCACTGTACGAAGGATGGCCACCAACCAAGCAAAGTGGAATCAATATGTTGTTGCCCTTCAAGACGCCACCAGGCGTGATGGCCAATGACTGCTTTGACGGTCGGCGGCTAAGGATCACAGAAAGATATCATAGCGAAGTCTTTAACACGTTACTATTCAACATGATTTCTTAGCGGGCAATAAATTATGTAACGTTGGTTTTTTTTTTTTTTGGCCACTTTAAATGTCATTTATTTTTATTTTGTTTCGGAAACAAAAATAAAATATAAAACTTATTAGTCAAATGACGGCTATGGTTCCTTGTCTAGGCGTTTGTTTCGTGTATAATCAATAGATACAAGTGGTGATATGCAAATTTACGTTGTTCGTTCGGCGGCCATCCTTCGTACAGTGTCCCAACTCTGGTTCATTCTTTGCATCTCGGCCTCCACAGTTCTCCCCCAAGTTGTTTTTGGTCGGCCTCTCTTTCGCTTTCCTTCGGGGGTCCATAGCATGGCTGTTCTTGTGATGGCATTGGGGTCTCTTCTGAGAACGTGGCCCACCCAACTCAAGCGTCTGCCAGCTATGATGGTGTGCATGTCGTCTTGGTTATTCCGAGTAAGTAGGGATGACATGACATGTCAAGACATAACATAACATGACACAACATAACATGCCATGACATAACATAGCATACCATAACACAACATGACATAACATAATATGACAGAACACAACATGACATAATATAATATGACATAACACATCATGACATAAAATAACATAACATGAAATAACCTAACATGACATAACATAATATGACAACACAACATGACATAACATAACATGATATGACATAACATAATATGACATAACACAACTTGACATGACACAACATGGTATGACATGACATAATACAGCATAACTCTCAAATAATATGACATAACTAAACGTAACATAACAAAATATAACATAAAACTTGATTGAAAGAAATATTTCTTACTATGGCAAAGGACAAAGAAAGTTGACTACGTTGCAGCCATAGAAACAGACAAAAACAGAAAGCGAGAGCTAAATGAGAAACATGAAAACAAATTTATATAACATAACATTACAAATTTAGGAAACAAGAATAGTCATTTCAAGAGATAACACCCCCCACCCCTTAAAAAAAAAAAGAAATAAAAAAGGAACAAGTAACAATCTTTAATGCTCGTCGGCATTGCACTTGATGATGTTGATTCAGATTGCTCGATTTGGGGGGTCTAAAAAAATGAAGATGAGTTCATGGATCTATACTGTGTCTACATTTAAGACGAAATAAGATTATTTATTTCGTTTCACCCGCCGTGCCCAAAATTGAAGATACGCAAGAACTGATGACGTGGTTTATTCTAGAAAGTTTCCAGCCAAGTTTACATTCCGAACGAGGTCTCGCGTCTGTCAGGAAAAGCTGATTGGAAAAAAAAGTTTCCATTATTACATTTGGACATCTACTAAATTACAATTAACGACTAGAGGTTTTTTTCCCCTTCATGGTGTGGAAAAAAGGCTTTATTGAATTGAAGAAGTCAGAATGAATGAGTTGTCTGCTGGGGTAGCAACGTAGATCATCATCATCAGGTGCTACCTTCACGTCGAAGGTCGACTGCAATGGATCTCCAACGCATTCTGTCTCTTGTCGTGATGATGAATTCTGACAGATTCTTTCCTGTCCATATCTTGATGTTATCTTCCCACTTATAGCACTGTCTTCCTCTTGCACGTTTGCTTTCAACTCTGCCTTCTGTTATAGTCTTCAGTGTCCGGTGTTATATCTTTTTACATGACCAAAATATTTTAGCTGTCTAATTTTGATCTCCTTCATTAATTCTCTTTTCATTGCTAGGTTTTCTAGGACCTCTTTATTTGTTTCCATCTCTTTCCTTGAGACGTGCCCCATTCTACTATATATCCACATCTCAAGAAAATGGACAGAAAATTGAACGGCAAGAAAAGCTGAAATACCTCGGAGTTACATTTGATCACGGGCTCTCGTATAAGTACCATGTTGAACAAATCACACTGAAATGCAGGAGAGGTCTAGCCGCCCTGAAAATAATGGCGGCGGCGCGTCTGGAGCAGAGATTATTATTTCTTCTTTATCAACAGCTAGTCATATCAGTCATTGAGTATGGACTGGGAATACTCACGCTGTCAGTAACACAATGTGAACGACTAGAACGCATTCAAAATGAAGGGATGCGTATATTCTTGGGCTGTACGCGAGATAACCCCATTGTGACAATGAGGTACATGCTTGGAGTGCTGTCGATTAGATCCAGATATGCGATGACCCAAGAAAAATCCTATATGCGAGTAACCACAGACAAACGGCACCCCCTGCATGGAAACATAGCTGATATTAATGGAGCAAGAATAAAGAGAGGGATGTCATGGATGACACAGGCATAGACAACGATCAAGCAGGTGACAACAGTGAAAAACATATTCAAAGGGGAAAAGTGGAGTATGTCAGATGAGAACTGGATTAATTACCAGCAAGTCATCATCAGCCTTGGCAGAGAGTAAAACGTGGGGCAACGGAAAAGCAGAACTGGAAATTAATCAACTGATACATGATCATGCCGGGGATAATGATGCCATTGTGTATACAGATGGGCATGTAATCCATGGTGAGAAATCAGGCTAGGGCTTCCCTGCTAGGGTATAGGGCAGAATCTTTGCGGAACATAGCGGGGCTTACAAGATAACAACTTCCAGCAAGAGAATGGAGGTAGAGGCAGTCACTGCAGCCTTAAGGTGGATATCTGAAACTTAATTCACAAAGGCAGTCATTGTGTCGGACTCTCAGTCCATGCTTCGAAAGGTTCAAAGTGGTTGGTTGCAGCAGGAATGGAAAACATTCATAGAAGCTTCGAGTCTACAAGAGCTGGTGTGGATCTACTGTCCTGATCATGCAGGGGTATGTGGTAATGAGAGAGCTGACAGACTCTCAGCAAGAGCACATACAGTGGGGACACTGGATATGGATACGGGAGAGATACTAGAGAACAATTAATGATCGCCTGTTAGAGAATGACACTGCAATAGATGAATCATCAAGGTTAAGACTGTTGGAATATGGCATCAAACGTTAGGCTAGCAGAGATGGACGTATGAGAGGATGCATCCTTCGTGTATACAACCAGCGAGCTACAGGAATAGTTAGCATTCACACTCTTCGACATATACTGAGGGAGACTGAGCACCTATGGGTTTGTCCGTGGTGCAGTGATGTCGAGTCTGTTCAACAATAACATCTGAAGAGCTTGTTCATTGTCCATGTTTCTACACCATACAGCTATAAAGAATGTATATATATATATATATATATATATATATATATATATATATATATATATATATGTATATATATATATATATATATATATATATATATATATATATAGCTACGTACAGGGTGTCCATAAATTATTTACCCATTCTAAGTAGTAAATTCGTTATTATAGGAGCTATCTTAAAACGGGTTTTGGCTATTAATAACGCATTTCAAGAATTGTGGTTTTAATTAAGTAATCTACCAAAGTTCAGTAGATACTCAAGAAAACCAGAGTTCAGTAAACGTCTACGTGAGCCCCATTAGTAGCACACAGAACATCATGGTGATAGATGAAGCTAATGTCTCTTAAAATCGGTGTTTAAATTATATCATGTAATTAGCCTTCTTTGCTTATGCACCATCTCATACGCCACCCTGAATTAGTTCTTCTACAATAAAGAAATTTTAAAGCTTATAATAGGGGTGAATGTGGGGATTTTATAGAGGGACCACTGAACTACTTCTTGGAAATCAGGCAAAGAGAAATTCCACCCCCAAGAGCTAGAAAAGTGGGGAGGGCGGCCGTGAGAGATATTTAGAAATACATAGTGGTGGCACATATTGGGCTAACGGTGTTTATGTCTGACCAGTCAATTTTGTGCACGTCCCGACTACCTAGAAAGCCATAACACAATGAATCAATCGCAATTAAGAACTAGACTTTATCTTTTTAGCTTGAATGTCAGTGCATGTTATGTCCTGTCATTCTGCTTTTATTTTCATTATAACAGAAATGAGATGGAGAAACAAATAATAATATTTTTAAATGGCGTCTTTATCGAACACTTTTTTGAACACTACCTAGAAAAATTATGGACTCGTTTGAAATTTACCTGCCTTAGACAGTTTTGTATATCTACTGACTAAATAAAAATTTTAGTTCATTTATTTGTCCCCCCCCCTCTCTCTCTCTCTCTCTCTCTCTCTCTCTCTCTCTCTCTCTCTCTCTCTCTCTCTCTCTCTCTCTCTCTCTCTCTTTAAATTGATGATGAAAAATACCCTGTTCACTCTCTGATAAATTTTAAATAGTGTCCAAATAATATGTTCCATTGCAAAAATGCGAACGAGGCAAAATATGTCATGTCCAAATATTGTATATTAAAATTTACAAATTATGCGTGTCTGTTTATTAACCTAACATGGTAGTCTCGTCATACTTGTTATAATGTGACCCATCAACAGGAAATGACATTAACTTACAAAAATAAACAAGAAAAGGGAAGAACTGTGTATTTAACTGACTTTCATTTGACATAGGTAATATGTTTTTCAAAGAATACATGCAGATCTTCACCCTTCCTATCATATCCCCACCAACCACTATATATTAAATTTTGTTCTTGCTCTCTCTATCTCTCTCTCCCTCTCTCTCTCTCCTTGTCTCTCTATTGCAGAACAGAAATGTGAATAGACAATTGCACTTATTTCTTTACCCTGATGCAATAAAGATATCGTTCGTTCCTTCTTTCGTTCATTTTCTTTTTGGCAATTTCTCTAATTCAGCGCAAAAGTGTAACAAGGTTAGGTTGTCTCTTTTCTTCACCCGGGTTTAATAACGATTTTCGCTATATTTCTTTTTCTGTCTCTCTATCTTTGTGATAATGTCCTCAAATTTAGCGTTAAAAGCATTTGTATTATCAGTAACAATATTTCCATTTTGTGGAGTTAACATTAGTATCAACTATACGTGCTTTATAGATGAGTGCATGCTGTTAATCTTTACAGTTTACGCTGTGTATGCTAATTTTGGGAACGAAACGCCTATAAATAACGGAAGTACGGCCACCGTTTCTCCCAGGACAAGCGTTTTGGCCCATTAAATCTCTGATGAATTAAGAGAATGAGTTAACTATCTTTCGGGTCATATCAGTGAACTGAATGAAAAATCACTTCTTAAATGTTATTTGTTCACTTATGTCCAACTAATTTATGTGAAAGAAAGGTCGAAATAAAGGGAATTAATTATCTTTTTATTACGCAAAATGTTGTGTCAATTTAACATTATAACTCAGCGTTAAATCCAGTATGTTAGACACATGATTTCATAGCGAGTATCAATTATTGCTGTCGATTGTAACTTCATTTTATTGAAAATGTTATACCTTTTTTATGTTTTTCGGAACAACAACAAAATACACCAACTACAAATTATGAGTCAATAGGAAGTTATTTCCCCTTGTTCAAACACTTGTTTCGAGTATATCCATCAGATACAAGTGAGAAACCTCTACACCTCACGGTAGAAGGGGAACGACTATGTAAGTAAGTAAGTACAAGTGAGAATCATCATCATCATCAGTTGCCATCTCCACAACGAAGGTTGGCTGTAATGGATCTCCAACGGCTTCTGTCTCTTGTCTTGGTGGTACACTCTGATAGACTCTTTCCCGTCCATCTCTTGATGTTATCTTCCCACTTATAGCGCTGTCTTCCCCTTGCACGTTTGCCTTCAACTCTCCCTTCTGTTATGGTCTTCTGCAAGGTGTTATGACTTTTTATGTGGCCAAAGTATTTTAGCTGCCGAACTTTGACCTCTCTCATTAGTTCTCTTTTCATACCTAGATTTTCTAGGACCTCCTTATTTGTTTTCATCTCTTTCCATGAGAATATAGAAGGTTAAAAAATCGGAAGTGACTTTTCAGTCAACCTCTATTGTGTACAGCAGGGCTGGGCAACTGGTCGTTCTTAATCCACCGGAAGATTCCAAGGGGAACATAGGTAGATCTCTAGGTGGTGGAGGTGGGAAATAATTTTTCACTAAGGTATAATGCGGACTAGTCCTTTCATTCCGCACTTAACAGTGTGGTGTCCGCTTCTTTATGTACATATGTGTGTGTGTGTGTGTGTGTGTGTGTGTGTGCGTGCGCGCGCAATGCGAAACTATCGGTACCACCTCCTAGGTGCCATGTTTATACAGACTGTCACAATGCCACGGTGGAATGGTCACTGAAAACAAAACATTCAGACATTTACATCTCAGTGTTTCATTTATCCTTGTGTGTGGTCTACATCCAACACGAATACACGTTTGGTTTTATTCTAAAAAATTTCGAGAGCAAAACTTTTTTCTCCTGTTATTATTTCTCTTGCTTAATAAAAGCTTGACTTCCTTGGGCATACCATTTTTCAAAGTTGTATGTGGCCCGTTGCAAAAAACATCGAGAAAATAAAAGGAAAATCACGCCTACAACACTAGAAGATCTGGGATCAGGGCATGGGGAAGGGCAAGAGGCAGATGGTTGAACCACATCACATACATCCTACAACAACACGGAATCACAGACATCCTACAACAACACGGAATCACAGACATACTACAACAACACGGAATCACAGCAGCCAAGCCGACAAAAATGGCTCGAGAACGCTAACTTCAACTCCACACTACGCTTTATGCAATAGTGGAAGGACAACGGAAAAGTAAAGGAAAACTCTGCTTATATATCGTGCTGGATTTAATTCAACATCTACTCTGTAACACAAAATATTCAACAATAAATACGCAGCAAGACAATAAGTATTGAAAAAAAGAAATGATTATGAAATGAGCAAAGTGGGTTTTCCCGTTTATAATTCTAGCGCAGTTCCGCCCTTGTTCCAATTTGCTCTTGAAAGATGAAATTACATTACCTAATAAACAAAGCAGAGCTGTACATGAAACGGACCAGCGGGTCGTCCCTGTGATCAGCCTTACGTGTTAGTATTTGTAAATATCGATTACTGTTTTCAATCAATTAGTCAATCACACTATATGGCTAACTTGGAATTCCAGAAAGAAGAGAGGGACAAGGTTTGCTATAAAAATGAATATCAACGGTGAGATATATGGCCAGTGTCGGCTGTAAGAGCTGAGTCCCTCCAAGCCAACAGGTGTTCAGGTCCTTACTCTCCTGCGAAATATTCATTTGGTGCCCACTAGTCCTACACTACTTACTTAGTCACCCCTCTTCTACCGTGAGGTGTAGAGGTTTGGAGGAGGCAGCGCCATACTATCCCATTGGCTGTCTTCCTTCTGGACTGGTTCCAATCTAATTCTTGGTCCTTCAGAGATTGCCTTATGTCCTCCCAGCGGACTCTGGGTGGTCCTGGAGGTCTGCATCCTGGCTCTTAGTTTCCCATACTTGTCATGGTAGTCGATCTTCTTCCATTCTGCAGATATGGCCAAACCATCGTAGTTGGGACTCTTCTACTTGAGCCTGAAGTGTCTGGGTTTTGAGGCTTTGTCTTATCGTCTGGTTGCGGACCATATCTCTTCTTGTTACTTCAACTACCTTCCTCGGGTACCTCATTTCTGAGGTTTGGAGCTGGCTTTTATGAGTTATAGTCATTGCCCATTGTGGTGAAGTGGGATGTTATAAATATTTATAGGGGACTTAGTGTACTGACTGAGATCAGCTGTGAAGGTATATATATCTAATAAGAGTAGTGTATTATATATAACCTTACTTGCTGCCACATATGTATACCTCAGTCAGAATTATTCTGGAATAGTGTGATGACTACGTATATGTCTAGGGTATGTGTATGATGAAGTGTAAGTCATAACAACAGACAGATAAACAATTTAATTTATTCCACCACACTTGACAACACTGTGACACTCACATACATATAACACTCTATGAGAATATCTTAAAGGAGTCACTGATAACTTTTCAAATAACAATATGTATTCATTGCTGTCATGAATGAATATGTGTCCTGATTCAAATACAAATGGAACCAGGAATCACAATCAATTTTAATTACAAGTTATATGTACAGAATTTCTCAATATGAATCTTGTAGTGACATGTATTTTTAATAGTATCCTATGTGTGTCAGTTGTGTAGTAGTAATATGAGGTAATACTGGTTTTGTTTTGTTCAAGCTCTGTTGGTATTTGTCATCATGACTTCAATAGTTTGTCTTTATTGGAACTAGTATTGGAGATGTTCTCAGTTCCTGATATTAAAACAATTAAATTCCCCTCTTAATTGTATTTTACACTGTCATTTTAAGATGGGGGTACATAATGTTGAGCTCCATGGCCACACTCTCTTATCTTGCGTGATGACTGCAGAAAAAGGCTCCTCTGCTCGATGAGTTCTGGAGCCACCCCACTGGTTGCTATATGGACCAAGGAGTATGCTGTCCACCTCTGGCTTCAGCAAAGCTCTGACCAGGTGCTGCTCAATAACTTTAAGACCACTGTCCCTGAAAACAAGAAGGATGTACCTTCTACGTCATAACTAATTTATACTCTCTTTCTACACTGAGCACAATACATCACAAACATTGAGTTCAGAGCGTTAGGCCAACTGTCAGCTTCATCTGAAATACTTTATACCAGTATTTCCCTCCCTAATGGTTACTACGCCTCTGCAATTCCAGCATTATTTCTGTCTAATCAATAATCTAGGTGTCAGTGTACTGTTTGGTCATTCCATGCAGTTTTACTTTCCTCCGACACCTTCTGTTCAGGCTGGAGCATTATAGGCTTTACATCATGTTCGCTACTGAACTACACATATATACAGGCATAAATTAACAATTTACATTCAATTTTCATTAAAAGATATTGAATATTTCAAGCTTACCACAATTCATAGAATAATAAACAGTTTCGTTGACTGGCAATGAATATAGCACAACTCCGATCTGCCGATGTTCCAGGCTTTATTTTATAACAAATATACACTGGTGCTCAACGTACTGCTTCTTAGTAGGTTTATTACAAGATGTGGCAATGAACAGACGCTCTGAATCAAGTATATTCGCAGCTCTACCCAATGAAACCACGTCCACACATCTTTTCAAAAAAGTACCCCTTCTATGCGTTTCCCATAACAACACAAGATAGTATTTATAGCCCGTCCAATCGTGTTTAGTCTTATATTTGTTGCGCTCCAATCAATTTGGAGTTAACATGGTAGGCTATTTCCGTAACGTAAGGTTTTTTCAAACACGTTATAAAAAAATTTTATGAGCAGAAATGATTTCATGCTGTCAGGCATCCCCACTATTTTATTTTGGTTATAATTTGGTAATTCCTAGACTATTTGCGTAACGTTTTACATATTCTTTGTCAGCAAGCCCTAAGGAACCCAAATATACAAATTTAAAAGAGCTAAGTGGCTGCGTTCAAAATATGCAATTTCTTCTACCTCCTGTTTCGAAGATGTGCTGTCTGGGTACTGTAATGTTTTCAAACGTAAACCCATCTAATGTTATCTTTTCTAATAAGCGTTTTTCAGGATTTTAAAACCTAACTCTGGGAAGGTTAGTGTTTTTATCACTGTCCGTCTGAAAAAAAAGTTAGTGCATGTGGCCTTACACGCGTGATAGTAGTAATTGTGTATCGCGCGACGCGAGTTTAGTGTTGCATGTGTCCTTGTTTTCATTCGCCCCTCTCTCTTTCTATTTGAGTCCATCTGTTCGTTCGTTTTGGTAACGTAGTATAATTAATGTTAGGATTAATTTAGGTCATTACGCAGTGTGCCTCTCAATGTTTTTCTTAGAAATGCAATACCCGTTTTAATGTGTTGTGGAAACGCTTGTATTTATGCAGTGGCTTATATTTAACGTGGAAACGTTACAATTTGCAGACGAATGATAAAACAAAGGGGATTTCGAGTACTGTCATTGTGACAGCACTGTTATTTTACCATTCTTCTTCCTTTATTAAATGTATTTGGTAGGCTTTATATTTACCTGATAATTTATATATGTGGATTAGAATATTTCACGACACCCATGACTCGCATCCATATGTCAAGACTGGAATATAGCTGGAGTGGTATACAGCCATCTTCGTCTTCTTGAAAACTTCTCTTTTGCTGAGGATTCCTTGATTTATGGCCTGAAAAAGTCTCCCAGCTGCTGCTCTTCGGGTGGTTAACTCTTCTTTGTCCTACACATAAATGTATATTATGTAAATGAGTAGAGAAAAGACGTCCTTTACAATTATTGTTAACCGTTGCTGCGTCCCTGTTATTATTATTTTTTTTTTTGGTAATGCAGAAAAAAACCGAACTAGCAGAACGCAATTGATGTGAACAGAAATTCAAGCTTAATATAATGAGGAGAAGAAAAGATCGACAGATTTCACTTATGATTGATTTATTGTGTTTAATTTTCTTTCTTTTCTGCGGACAATTTTGGTGCTTCTGTCACCTGGCACCCTAGCCAATGGTTCTAGCGATTCTTGCCTGGAGCCGACACTGTATACGACTGTTGTAAAGTAGAACATGGGCAGTTTTTCCACGAACCCGCATTTAATGCAATTGGCAGCTGTTATGATTAAAATTCCTAACGATTATGTATGTATTATAGTTAGCTCGACAGGGCTCTTTTTCTGATAATTTTATACGGACTTACTAATAAAGGAAGTGACGTCATACCGATATGGTGTAGAAGCAGACGCGAATATTTGAAGCAGAGGTGGGTGATCGTCTGCTAGAATAGATTCGGCTTGTGTTTGAATGTGAGCGGACGTATGTGTATTGAGCTCCTGCAGTCTACTGTGTTTTTCCTGCATCATTCCATCACTAGGGCACCAAGATACTTTGGTGAAGTGTCCCTAGTCTATTCTAGTCAGAAATCATAGTTACGAAAATGTCACGTATACGATGAGAATAAAGACTGTATGATTGCCAGTGACCAGCGTTTGATAGTGAACGGACTGGACGATTGCCTATTACTGCATTTTGCCATTGGGCCTATATTCTATTATCATGGAGCTTTGCGTCCAGTACAATAAACTGTGTATAGTAAATTGTGAAGGAGGTGTTGTCAGCTCACTGAAGTTATGCTGATCCGTGTTGTTTGACTACCCCTAGTGTGTACTTTGGCCACGGAGACCTTCTTCGGAACTTTATATATAATACGGCACGCATCAGCAGTCATGACTTAAATGGGTTCATCCCCCTGCTCCACCCACCACCACCCAGAGTGCATTGTCTGCCATAAAAGTAACGTTCAAAATATTACTTTTTATATACTTTTCCGTTATTTTTAGTCTATTTTCTTTTAATTCAAAATTTTAAATCTTTCCATCGTCATTTTCATTGTCACCCGTTTGCCCCTCCCTCTCTTTCTTCTTCATCTTTTGACTTATTTAAGAAAATCTTATTCATGTCTTACTTCTTCTTGAAACCCTAGCCGCTTATTGACAAGGCTACAAGTGGGCACCACGTCTTGTGTTGTCTTGTAGAGCAGCAACAAGCACTCTCCAGTTTGCTCGGTTGGTGCTAATCCTTTGTCCCAGGCCCCAACTCTGTTTCATACTTTTTATCTGGTTCTCTACAGTTTTCCGTTAAGTCGTTTTTGGTCGGCCTTTTTTGTGTCTTTCTTCTTCCCAGATTGCAGCGAGACACGCTCTAGCCATTTTGCCAGTCGGACTCGTGTGTTAGATAAAAAAAAAAAACCAAAAAAAACCACACTAACCCTCCTCCTCCCCCAATGTAATATCATCTCGACGCTTCTTGGCATGAGATGTGCTTCTTGGCATGAGATGTGCTTTTTGGTATGAGATGTGCTTCTTGGCATAGATGTGCTTCTTGGCATGAGATGTGCTTCTTGGCATGAGATGTGCTTTTTGGCATTAGATGTGCTTCTTGGCATGAGATGTGCTTCTTGGCATGAGATGTGCTTCTTGGCATGAGATGAGCTTGGCAGGAGATGTGCTTTTTGGTATGAGATGTGCTTCTTGGCATGAGATGTGCTATTTGACATGAGATGTGCTTCTTGGCAGGAAGTGTGCTATTTCGCATGAGATGTGCATCTTGGCAGGTGATGTGCTCCTTGGCATGAGATGTGCTTCTCAGCATGAGACGTGTTTTTTGGCATGAGATGTGCTTCTTGGCATGAGATGTGCTTCTTGGCTTGAGATGTGCTTCTTGGCATGAGATGTGCTTCCTTGCATGAGATGTGCTTCTTGGCAGGAGATGTGCTTTTTGGCATGAAATGTGCTTCTTGGCATACGATGTACACACAACGACACAACGAAAAGAAAGAAGGAATACGGTACAAGAGAATATATTATATTAGTACATTCAGATCTTGCACCTTGAAGCTTCTAGGGCGTCTCTGGTGAGACAAAGAAAGAAAATGACCGCTGCTCTGCAAGGCACGTCGTACAAGGGAGCTAATATAAAGTTGTGCAAGAGGCTGGCAACCTTATCATGTCAAACATATTGCTACAAAAACTACCACTACAAGAACAGGTTAAGGCTCTGTTGCATGACTCAGACAGGTGGGGGGGGGGGGGGCCGCGCTACAGTGCTGGCTCGATGCTTCATTAGGTCCAGCAAAAAAAATATGATGGCATATAGATCTTGTGTAACCAGCGTCGTGCTGCTATGGAAACCAGTCGTGACTGAAAGGCGGTTGTTTTTGTGGAATTCTGAAGGTAATATAAATTGAGGGTGATCCCCTACCCCTATCTTCTAGTCCGCTCCGGCCCCCCTCCCTCCCTCCCTCCATAAAAACATAAATTAATAAACCGCACGGAGAAAAGAAACTGGAAACACACCGAAATGATAAATGTCACGATTTTGACCAAATTCACACCAGAAGCGCGTGGGGGCTTGGCTTGAACTAAAGGCATATGTTCCGCTGGGAGCTGAAACGTAAGGAACATGATGGAGTATTTTATTAACAGATATTTCCATGTGTATTTTGCTATCAATCCTTTCATTATTTTGTTTTACATGATATTAAAATGTGAAACCACACAGTAGATACTACTTCTTGAATTTCATTTATAAATGTAGTCGGTGTACACACGTCATCCATGTCGTTTACAATTACTCGCAAAATAATTAAGATGAGTAATTTAATAAATAAAAAGTGACCAATCCAGAGATTCGTTAATAACATTTTGTAGCATTCGTAGTATTCACTTACCGATCTTGATTGGATGACGACAAAAAAACAGGCGGTCCTTGCCCTGGGAAATAGTGAACACTTGCGTCAGTATTTTATCCGCGGGTTATAATAGTTCTCAGGTTTGTGACCGTTGAAGTTTTGTATAAGAAATGTACAAAACATTATTTTATATCTGTCTTTCTATTTTCCTGTAATTTTTCTGTCTGTTTTCTCGTAGTTCACTGTTTTCATTTGTTTCCCTCTTAAATTTGTGACCAAAAAAGTATACATTTCATTCACATTTCTGTTCTCATTTGACTTATTGCTTTCAATCTTTCTATTTTTTCCCATGTTCGCCGTCTTTCCTTTTCCAGCCTTACCCACTCTTCTTCATTTTTTTTTTGGGACTTTCAAGAAAAGTTTTTCTTACTTTGCTGTTCATCTCTGGAACAGTCGTCCACATTCATAAAAAATACGCGCAGTCCCTACTTCTTACAATCGCAGACTTCCCGAATACTTCATCGGTGCTGATTAATGCCCCTTAATCTAATAATGTGTCAAAATTATTATCATATGTGCTGTTTGTATACTACAATATGTAGAATCATAATATATCTGTGACGAATCATAGATTCGAACGTTGCATTCTCCTGTGACCTACTTCAACCCTCTTCAGTGTCCTTCCTTGTCTTGGAATTTCAAACGATCCTTATCACATTTGTTCACTCTCATCGACCAAACTTATCTTATCATATCTTATCACTCTCTACGGTAACTGACTGCTTGACCTGTTTTGCAGTCACGTTGACGTGTTTCGTTGATTAATCGCTAATTAGAAGGATAAAAAGTTTACATTTAGCGACAATTTTATTGTTAATCCTAGACTTTTGTCGCGGAAGGTACTTAACAAACGTTTGATTTGTGAACATGGCCGGCAAATATTGCCACGAAACCATGTTGTCTCAGTTGTTCAATCCAGATCTCAGACGGAAATTTTAGATAAGGTGCTAATCTTTCAGACATGACCAGCTGGGAAGGCTTGAAGAAACTGAAATCTTGGAAGATAACAATCTTATTAAAGATTGAGGCACGAGGAATGATTTAACACTTCTGGCAGATGTACTTCGTTGTAATAATCAACTACGAGAAAGTAACATCTTGGAGAAGATTATCAGTGAAAGATCTGTGACATGGTAGACATGACAGGCGACACGGAAGTGGCAAGCCCTTATATGGACATTAATTGCCAGCAGATTAGTTTAATAAGGCATATAAGG
>JAMPIV010005276.1:395000-462500 GCA_024509875.1 Oreohelix idahoensis | reverse complement strand
TAAAAGTCTGTTTGACTGGAGATGAAAAAGGTTGTTCAGTGTAAATGCCCAGATGTAACGTACTGTTTGGTGTGTTATGAATGTTAGTACTTTGAGCGTGTCGTGTTGTCCTGGACAGTACCAAGTTAAAGCGAGAATTTAGGTCACTAGCGTGAGGCGCCGCCAGGGTATAGTAGACACATACATCATGTCAGTATTCATGTAGCTTCAGACATGTAGTACTTGTATTACAATGTGGTTGATTGTGTAGGTGAGTAATTAACAGTGCTGATAACACGAAGGCCGTATAGGCTCTTGGACGTCTTCACATTAACTCACACAACCACAAGTAGAAGTCAGTAAAGTAGGGAATGCTGCTGACGTTTACAATATTTATTCATGACGTACGATAATACGATGATGATGGACGAAACAGTCAATAGTATAAGATCGAGTACATAATGTGTGTAGTTACAAAGGTCAGCTTCAGGCATCACAGATCCCAGACATGTAACAATGTCCTGACCAATGTATACTGTTCATGCAATAGCTCTAATCCCTGACTGAGCCCCGTCAGGTAAGCCCTAGCAAATATCTTGCTTAGTACGAGCGATATCTATTATTTTAACAAAGTCAATGCCATTGTCCTACAATTAGCAAAAGACTTCAGACTGGCCTCACATGCCAGATACTTCATTCTGGTGAAGACGATTGGCCGTAAACACGGACCAATATGATGACAAAGAAATCAGGCCGCAGGTCGCGGGCCTCGATAATCAGGTCACTCTCAGTTTACACAAGCTTCTGAGATTAAATATATTTTCTGCCAAACCATATTCCGCCTGCATTGCGGATCCATAAAGATGATTCCTAGGCTGATGTGTGTAACAGGTCAACTTAGACCTAGTCTTTCAAATATGAAGCCATACTGGAGTACAGTATAATAACTCCTTGTGAGCTTCGCTCACTATGTCGCCATCAGCGATAAATGTACCTGTAAGATCTAAACGAGACGAAAAGATCGAATAATCTTTCAGTTACCTTCTTAAAGAATCCTTACACTCTAAGGTAACACAACACAGCCAATACTGGCATAAAGAAACACTCAGGGACGGAAGAATGACAAAACTGCCATTCCCAGAATTTCCAATCCCTATCGAAAACTTGGCAGAGAGAAATCTACTGATCGGTACATCCGTTGTAAGCCTCAGGTACACTCTCTCTGAATCAGTCTCCCGGCTTTTGCCGCCAAGACCCGCGCATGCCTAAAGAGCATGGACCAGATCGAGGCAAACCAAGACCAGGCGTTTCCGCCCAAACGGGTGATAAAGATACTCCGTATGATCCTATAAATAGACTTAAGACATGTCAACTATAAGACATTGCCTGAGACAGGACAACATAAGACAGGAGAAGATAATCACCAGTCAAACCTGTCACAGAAAGCTAATAAACATGTATCTATCTTTGATCACATTAAACCAAACATACATTAGGTTGGCGTTTTTTCCACCGTCCAAAATGACGGCAACACTAACATTCTGCCCTTTCATTCTCACTTCTCTTGCATACTATACCCTTTCATTCCCACATGTTACTTTAAGCATTAAATTAAAGGCATAAAACATTATAAAGGTTATATAACAGCATACAATGACATTAACCAATCATAATCAAAATAAAGTATTTTTTTAAGCAAATAAGAGCGTAACGAAAATAAGAAAAATAAAAACAAACAAACAAATGCAAAAAAAAAAACAAAAAAAAAAAACAAACAAACAAACAAACAAACAAACAAAAACAAACCAACAAACAAACCAACAAATTCAAAACATCTATACGGTAAATCAGACAAAAATTTTTATATGATCACATTGGGGTAGTGTAGAATCGGAACTCCTGAAATATTTCATCAGTCTGCTATTGAGTGAGTAGGAACTCCGTGTTTTTCTTTGGTCTCCCTAACTTAAGAGCAGAATCAGATAGAACGAACGAACGAACGTACGAACTATTTCTTCAAATGGTTTAGAATTTGGCACGCAGGCCTATCTGACATTCTGACTATCCTTTCTCTCGTCTCCCATACTGAATTTATTTATACTACACATGCATTTTCAATATTATTTTAAAAAAATAAAATAAAAAATAAACATAAACAAAATCAATGCAATAAAACAAAGTAAAGTCCCAACATTGTAAAAGAATAACAGTTACAAACATTTACTTGGTCAGGGTTCGCTGACCCTGACGCAAGCAGTCTAGCTATGTGTCGTTAACTGCATTTATCACTGTTGACGCGTCTCAGGTCCCAATGTTCAAAATGCTCTCTTTCTCAATATATACATATCGTATATTGTCATATTCTATTTTACGAATACGACACTCAGTTTTTGCTTTGTTGAGTTCGATAACACTTTAATGTCCCTAAACAATGTCCACTGTTGTGTTGGATAACACTTTAATTTCCCTAAACAATGTCCACTGTTGTGTTGGATAACACTTTAATTTCCCTAAACAATGTCCACTGTTGTGCTTTACAAAAACGTAATACAAGTATGTTTTAAAATCTTATGTTAGATGCGTTAATTAAAAAAATAAATAAATTTCATGTTGACGTACAGAGAGGTGCCAAGTGCGCTATTTTAATTAAAAACAAAGACAAGAAAAAAAACAAACGGAATCATATAACAATGGAGTAGTCTAAAAACATATATTTCGGAAAGGAAATCAAGGTAACCGAAAAATGTTAGTAATTTAAATTCCAGTTTTAATTGTCCTATTACATTTCCAATAAAAACATTTTAAAACATATATTTCGGCGCCCTTTTTTAAGAAAGCGCCCGGTGCAGCCGAACGACACGAACCCGTTCATCAGCCAGCCTTATATACACACACTCACACACATATTTACATTCATGCTCTCTCCCTCTCTCTCTCTCTCTGTCTCTCTTTCTCCCTATATATATATATATATATGCATATATATATATCGACACATTAAAATTTGCCATTCAGCCAGTCACCTATAAAAAAGAAGTAACTCTTCCAAAACTAAAGTCATTAATGTCAATTTAGCAAGTCATCCCAAAGCGAAAGCTCTCATGTAAAAATCTGGCATGTCTAGGCACGTGTGTAACTATCTTCACAGCTATGACAAATGCAACATTATGTCACCCACCATCTAAGCATGACAACAATAAAGAAAAAAAAGCAGTAAGCAGTCCACGAGGTTATTTTTTGCACGTTTATCGAACGCCAGCAAGGATGCGCAATCAGTCAAATAGATCCCATCAGGGAATTCAATGTTCTTGTCCCGGCCCCCTGGGAAAGATAACGCCATTAGTTACATCAACATGTGAGGGATCACAGACAGGCAAGGAACAAATTGCGATGTAATTCTTTTAAAAAAAAAAACTATTTTGGCTGAATTCAGATGTGTCCAGTTGTTCTGTCTGTGCGTAGCTTCTCTGGCTTTTAAAATTAGTAAATTATTCTTGTTACTTCCTTTTAATTGTTCCATGCTCAGATCTATCTAACATTTACTTTAGTTTACTTTTGCTCGTCCTGAAAATATATAATTCATCATCATCATCATTATCATCATCATCATCATCAACATCATCATCAACATCATACATCATTATCATCATAATCATCATAATCATCATACATAATCATCATTATCATCATCTTCATCATCATTATCACCATCATTATCATTATCAATACTTCATCACATCATCATCATCACCATCAACATCATCATCATCAACATCAGCAACATCATCTTCATCATCAACATCATCATCTTCATCATCAACATCATCAACATCATACATCATAATCATCATCATCATCATACTCAACATCATCATCTTCATCAACATCAACATCATACATCATCACCATCATCATCATCAATATCATCAACATCATACATCATCATCACCAACATCACCATCATCATCATCAACATCATCATCATCAAAATCGTACATCATCACCATTATCAACATCATCAACATCATCAAAATCCTACATCATCATCATCATCTTAATCAACATTATTGTTAAGTCCTTTTTTGCGCGGGGTAGTTAAGTGTGTGAGGCTCTCACATGCCCGTCTAGTGTTGATAGACGTACATGTGAGCGTAACTAAATAAGTTGTATATGTTTAATTATTTACGCGCCGTCAGACACTATGCTTGAACAAAGTAGCGCAACTCGGTGCGATTGGTGCTTGTTGCCAAACAGCGATTACGTTTTAAGAAGAGATCCATTATGTCTGTTGTTCAAGACAGACGTCTTTTGACGGAGTTATTGAAAGCCTTACCCCCAAGTCGTGGGTAGGCTCAATGTAGTTATATTATTGCACCTCCTTGTGTAGAGTGCTTGTTTTAGCCAACCCTGGCTGGATTTTGAGTATCAAGTATTGATACTCTTTTATTATTGACAAGATCTAGCAGAACTTCGACACGACCAGTTATGGCGTGCCGCTAGTGTGTCTAGTCTTGCTGGACAAGATATATATGTCCTAACGTTGTTTTCGGATCTTCAGGGAAGACATCCTGCATGTTACTAATGTTTATTATAAAGAAGATTACACATCTCAGAATCCCTAACGGCCGATCGTTCGCCGTCCTTGAAATGTCTGCAGTTTTGAGAGTCGGCCAAGTTCTTGATTGATTCTATGTATTAACGATATAATATCTGCAATGGAAGTATCTGTATGATTCGCCACTGCCATTTGTACAATTGATGATTACTAACTATGATGTCTACCAAGATCTGCTTACTCGGAGCAAGCAAGAGGACATCACAGCTGGCAGACGCTGGAGCTGGGTTGGCCATGTTCTCAGAAGGGATCCCGATGCCATCATAAGAACAGCTATGCTTTTGGCCCCTGAAGGAAAACGAAAGAGAGGCCGACCAAAAACAACCTGGCGGAAGACTGTGGAGGCTGAGATGCAAAGAATGAACCAGAGTTGGGGCACTGTACGAAGGATGGCCGCCGACCGAGCAAAGTGAAATCAATTTGTTGTTGCCCTACAAGACGCCACTAGGCCACTGACTGCTTTGACGGTCGGCGGCTAAGGATCAAAGAAAGAAAAACTATGATGTCTACGTCCACGTTCTCGTACAATAAACTGTTTGACATTGATAATCAAGTCATGGGTCCAGTCTACCTTACTTGGAACCGTCACCGTTGATTTTCGTTTTGTTTACCATTGACCTATCTACATCCCACCATAATAATATTCGCGTTGAAAATTATAAGTCGGCCACAGAGACTTTAAGCCCGACATTTTCTGGCATCGCCCTTGCCAGTAGTGCCAGTCATATTCACATATAGCATTCCGTAACGGAGGTACCAACAATCATCATCATCATCAACATCATCAACATCATCATCATCAACATTATCATCATAATTATCATCAACATCATACATCATCATCATCATCAACATTAATTCTTAATATGGATGGTAAACGTATGTTTTTTGTTTGTTGTTAAAGATATAACGAATTACTGATAAATGATAACTGGGCTTACACTTTTATTCTATGCAATTGAATGCATGACAAATGTTTTTACGATAAAATATATCTGTGTCAAGGATGTTTGTACTTAGAAGATAGATTGTTGTTTATGATGTGTCAAGGATGTTTGTACTTAGAAGATAGATTGTTGTTTATGATGTGTCAAGGATGTTTGTACTTAGAAGATAGATTGTTGTTTATGATGGATGCTCCAATGTGAGCTTGTTTTTTGGAATATTTGTGAGGTGACAGAGCTCATAATAACCGTGACATTTTTTAAGTGTGGTACAAGAGTCGTGTAGTTGTTATTAGTCTGTTTGTTGTGAATGAACACAATGTTGTGTGATATGTTTATCGTTGAAATAAAAAAAAAAAAACAGTAATCGTGAATTGAGAAGTGGTCACTAGTCGAGAGAGACTGGTGTGTGTTGAAAAGGGCAGTCAAATGTTGGTTATCAAATGAGCAGGTTGGTTGTTGTAGTGGTTCCTGCTGGGATGTTCTGCCGATGTCTGAGTGGAGATATTAAGCCGTAGTTGTTCGACTGTGGGAGATGTCACGAGAAGTTTATCATTTTTGTACGATACATTTACTTATATGTGAGATGGTGATAGTAGATTTGTTATCCAGTAGCTGGTGTGTCATTGCATAGTGCTGAATCCCTACCCATGTTACCTTAAGTATACAATATATGATGTCGGAGACTGAAACTCGGAGTTTATCCATCATTCCAAATACCTGTAACACGTTCAGTAGATGTGTCGTGAACCTAAATGGTGTATTCGTCCCATAGACAACGTAGCCAAAAGCACATCCCATTCTTGTCAGCAGAATTAGGAGTGTGACAATCTGTATAAAAAATATATGTGCATTCAATCAATCAATCATTCAATCAATCAATCAACCAATCAATCAATCATTCAATCAACCAACTAACCAACACCATATAATTCCTCAAGGAGCATTGGTATTCTACAAACACGTGACACGACCTTCTGTCGTGAGCCACCAGCTCAAGTTTTGTTTCATGTTTTCTCAAGATTTTCATTTACGTCTTCGTTTATCTTTTCCAAGCCATTTTGTGTGTGTGGTCTACCTCATTGCTTGCGTCTTCTTCTCATCTGTTGTTCCATTGGCACTTGTCTGGTTCTTGTCATCAGTTCAAATTTGGTGAACTTGTCGCTTCATTTCAATTCTTTTATTCTGCGCAAAGCACCCATTTATGTTGTAAGTCCGTAGCTTTTTGGTTGTTGTTTTTGTTCTGAATGTTTCAGAACCAGATAATAAGACTGTCTGCACATTGGAGTTGAAGATTCTTATTTTCGTGTTGGATTTGATTTATTTTGATCTCCAAATATTTCTCAATTCAATGAAACTTTCTTGCTTTTTGAATTCTTGTTTTAATATCATTGTATGTCCCTCCAACTTTGTCTATATTGTAGCCAAGATATGTGTATTATTCTACATCTTTGTAGATATGTTTCTTCAAGTTCGACCTTGTTATCATTTCTTGTATTTACTCTCATCATCTTTTTTTTCTTATGTATTGTCAGACTCAATTGCTGTGATCTTTCGTCTTACTTACTTACTTAGTCGTTCCTCTTCTACCGTGAGGTGTAGAGGTTGTAAGAGAGAGCGCCATACTATTCTATCGGCTGTATTCCTCCTGGCTTGGTTCCATTCTAGTACTCGGTCCTTCAAAGATTGTCTAATGTTGTTCTCCCAGCGGACTCTGGGTCGTCCTGGAGATCTGGATCCCTGGCTCTTAGTTTCCCATGCTTGCCATAGTAGCCGATCTTCTCCCATTCTGCAGACATGGCCAAACCATCTCAGTTGGGACTGTTCTACTTGGGTCTGCAGGGGTTGGGTTTTTTAAGCCTTGACGTATCGTCTGGTTGCAGACCATGTCTCTTCTTGTTACTTCAACCACCTTCCTCAGATACCTCATTTCTGATGTTTGGATCTGGTTTTTGTGGGTTGTAGTCATTGCCCATGACTCTCATCCATACGTCAATACTGGGACATAGGTGGAGCGGTATACAGCCTTTTTTTCCTTATGTATTGTCAGACTCACTTGCTGTGATCTTTCGTCAAGTATTTTTATTTTGACGTGCATCTGATTACGCTTGTAGGACTGATGAGCCAATTCGTCAGCAAAATTTAGATCATCAAGATGTTTAGTCAAGAGTCCATTGGATTAAATCTCTGTTAGCTAAAATCACTGTGTTCATAATCATATAGTCAAAAGAAATGGAGACAAGAAGCATCCCTGTCACACTCCAGTTTTGATCCCGAACGGTTCTGTAAGTTGTCCTTCATGAAAAAAAAGGAGTTATTGAAGAATTAAAAACGAGCAAAGCCAAAAATAAAATACTATGTTGTTTTTAGTAAAACAGTTTTTTTTTAAAGTCCAGCACACGAGTTTGCTATTGGCAAAGCATCTCGAGGGCAAAGTTACTGCTTTCCAGAAAAGAAACCCGGTAGAAAAACGCTCCACTTTACCCAGATGTAAATGGATATCTGACTCTGCTCTTGAGTCAAGAGAAGGCAAAAGCAGAAAGGAATGGAAACTGGTTACCCCGCCTCATAAAGCAGAGATCCAGTACGGCGAAGTCTCTAACACGTGACTCTTCAGAGGCAGTATCTGGTGTGGGACTCCTCTCAATCAATGCTAGTCAATACCCTCTAGCTCGTCAAGGAGAATAGGCCCGTAAAGGAAAGCAGACGTAAGACAAAATCAGAATACTGGGTGAGATGTCACATCGATCGGGTCTGATAATCCACAAAGAAAAGACAATGATCATATGAATAAATCTGCAATATGACAGCGGAATTGCGCCTTGAGAAATGCATTAAAAAGATTTGTGTTCTTTACATACATCTTGGCAGTAACGCAGAGAAAGATTGAGGTACGGACAGTCATATCACATTAGAAGTAAATAAGACGAGAAAGGCTTTCTTGTATTGAGAAAAATGTTTTGTTCCATTTTTTTTCTTCACCCTTTTCCTATCTTTATTGATGAGAAATTGTATTACATCTTCATGAGTCAAGTATTCTATTTGTGTAATTTATTTATTTATTTTGTGTGTGTCCTAGAACCTCATAAATAGTTTCTTCTTATGTCCGTGACAAGCGATTCATTCATTATCATCATCCTCTTCATCATCATCATCATCATCATCATCATCATCATCATCACATCATCATCATCATCATCATCATCATTATCATCACCATCATCATCATCATCATCATTATCACCACCTTCATCACTATAATCATCACCATAATCATCGCCATCATCATCATCATCACCATCATAGCCATCATCTATATCATCCTCATCAATATCATCATCACCATAATCATCATCATCCTCACCAACATCACCATCATCATCCTCACCATCACCACCATCATCATCATCATCCTCACCATCACCACCATCATCATCATCATTATCACCAGCATCACCATCATGATCTTCATCATCATCATCAACACCATCGTCATCTCATCAAGTATGACACCTTACTTCTTCTACGTTTATTGCCAAATTTATCAAATTTCATTCCATTAGATCTATATTACTTCTCCCCATACCATTTTGGAAAGACTACTCCATGGCTTCATATTCAATGCATCCAGATAATCTTTACTCATCTCATCTCAACCCGTAACCCGTCATGGGTCATAGGGGTGCCATGGTGGAAGCATCAGCAGACAGGGTCCTCCACTGCTCTCTATCCTCAGCAATGCGTACAAGTGTGAAAAAACCGTGTCCTGCCCATTCTTTGATGTTATCAGCCCAGGATTTTCTTTGCCTTCCTCTTCTCCGTTTACCTTCGACTGTTCCCTGGAGGATCGTTTTCGAAAGGGAGTCATGACGAGTTACATGCCCAAACCAGGCAAGCTTTCGACGTTTCACTACTGACAAAAGTGGTTCTTTGTGACCTTTACTAGGAAGATCTAATGGAGCAGTGACTTGTAATGTAAACGTATTAAATGACCAAAGTACAAGTACAAGTCTGTAGGTTATGTAATAAAAAAGAACACTGTATTTAAAAACCCGTCAATTTTGACGGGTTACTTCCTAGTTCATTTAGATTAGTCCTTATTTTCTGTTCTCTAGTTTTGTGTCGTTAGTTCCTTTTGGCAGTTAGTTCCTTTTGGCCGTTAGTTCATTTTTGTCGTTAGTTCCTTTTGGTCGTTATGTAGGTCAATTATTTGCCTTTTTACAAAAAAGCACCATCATCATCATCGCCACCATCATCATAATAATAGTCATTATCCTCATTATCACCACCCCATCATCATCATCATTACCACCACCACCATCACCAACATCATCACCATCCCCACCTTCATTATTATTTTTTATTCATCATCATCATTATCACCACCACCATCACCACCACCATCATCATCATCATTACCACCACCACCATCACCATTACCACCACCACCATCATCATCATCATCATCATCATTACCACCACCACAATCACCATCACCAACATCATCATCATTACCACAATCACCACCACCATCACCAACATCATCACCATCACTACCATAATAATTTTTTTTTATTCATCATCACCATTACCACCATCACCATCACCACCACTATCACTATCATCATCATCATTACCACCACCGCCATCACCATCACCATCACCACCACCATCACCATCATCATTACCACCTTCACCACCGCTATCACCATCACCATCATCATTACCACCATCACCACCACCATCACCATCACCATCATCATTACCACCACTACCATCACCATCACCACCACCATCACCATCATCATTACCACCATCACCACCACCATCACCATCATCATCATCTTCATTACCATCATCACCAACACCATCACCATCATCATCATTACCACCATCACCACACCTATCATCATCATCATTACCATCATCACCATCACCATCATCATCAGCATTACCACCACCACCACCACCACCACCATCACCATCATCATCATTATTACCACCACCACCATCACCATCATCATCATCATTACCACCATCATCACCATCATCATCATTATTACCCCCATCACCACCACCATATCCATCATCATTACCACCACCACCATCACCAACATCATCACCAACATCATCATCATTATTACCGTTCAGCTCCTGAAGGAGCATAGACCTTCAACGAACGCCTGCCAAGTCCACCTGTCACGTGCCATCATCTCAAGGTCTTTTCACGACTTCTCCATCCCTTCATGTCTGTCTCCAGTTCTCTTCTCCATGTGTTTTTTGGTCGTCCTCTACCTCTCTTACCATAGGGATTCCAGAACAATGACTGCCTTGTAATGCTATCAACAGGTTGCACAAATGTGGGTTCTATCAATCTCCAGCGTCTTCTTCTCATCTCTTGTTCCACTGGCACTTGTCTGGTTCTTGTCATCAGTTCCACATTACTGACATGGTCATATCACTTCAATCTATCTCTTCTACGGAAACACCCTGTTATCAATATCCGTAGCTTTTTAGTTGTTTTTTTTTCTTTTGTTCAATATGTTTCAGAGTCATACAATATGACCGACTTAACATTTGAAATGAATATTCTGATTTTCGTTCATCATAACAAATTAAAAAAAACAAAAATAAAGTTGTTAATATTTCCTCCATGTTCCACTAAAATAGCAGATTAAAATCTTTAAATACATTCTCGCACAAAGTTCAAATGTCTGATTTTAAGTCATACCTTCAGCCACCGCCTACATTGCCAGAACGTATTCTCCAAATTCGGAACATTCTACAGAGTGAAACCTCACTGCCAGTGAATGGTCTCATTAGTCAGTTTGGTTTACTTAAAAAAGGGCTAATTGTTTTCCAGTTATCTGCTACATGACGAAATCACCGTGTGATTGGTGAGTCGACCCTTTTTTTTGGAAACGCTGTTTTAAGTTTCTGGTTTGATGAATTGACTGATAATGTATCGCTCGTTGTTGATTGAAACGCTACCAGCGCCAATCTCAAAAGTCGTATCTCAAGCAAACAGCTTTTTCTAGAAAATAATATTGATGTAAATACAAGTAGTAGTTAGCAGCGAAATCAGTTTTGCATTAGCGTTAAGGATATGAGAACTGGATCGTGGTACTGTAGCTGTTAAAATAGTAGTTAGTGAGAGTTCGCAGACAACATTCGAAGATAAGAGAATAAAGAATGAAGCGGAGGCAAACGTATAAGTAGAATTTACATAAAGACGATTATATGAAAGCTGTGTAATTTCTCTGCTTCTCTATGATGCGGAATGCTGGTGAGTGACAGAAATGGTGTCCTCTTTCCACACAATCTGACTAAGGAAAATTTTCCGAATCTTTTGGCCGAATACCATCACCAATCAAGAACTACTTACTCGGAGCAACAAAGAGTACTTGCACATCATCATAGTTGGCAGACGCTGGAGTTGGGTTGGCCACGTTCTCAGAAGAGAACCTGATGCCCTCAAAAGAACAGCTATGCTATGGACACCTGAAGGAAAGCGAAAAAGAAGACGGCAAAAAACAACTTGGTGGAGAACTGTGGATGCCGAGATGCAAAGAATGAACCAGAGCTGGGGCACAGCACGAAGGATGGCCGCTGACCGAACAAAGTGGAAACAGTTCGTTGCTTCCCTACAAGACGCCACCAGGCGTGATGGCCACTGACTTCTTTGACAGTCGGCAGCTACGGGTATCAAACAAGACCAGATATAGTGCTGCACTTCCTGTCTTTGCTTCTTCTACTTCAAGTACCATGTGCGAGGGCGATCATGTATCTCTACAACTTCCTGTCTCCAGTCAATTAATCAATACACTTTAGCTCCCCAAGGAGCATTTGCCTTCAACAAACACATGCCAAGTTCTCCTGTCACGTGCCATCAACTCAAGTTCTTTCCATGTTTTGCTCATCATTTTTCACTTCTGTATCCAGTTCTCTTCTCCATGTGTTTTTTGGTCTACCTCTGCCTCTCATTCCCTGTGGATTCCATAACAAGGACCGCCTTGTAATGCTGTCAACAGGTTTCCTCAATGTGTGTCTTATCTATCGCTAGTGCCTTCTTCTCAACTCTTGTTCCACTGGCACTTGTCTGGTTCTGGTCATCAGTTCTACATTGATGACTTTGTCATACCATTTCAGTTCTTCTATTCTACGCAAGCACCCGTTTATAAAAGTCTGTAGCTTTTTGGTTGCTGTTTTTGTTGTTCTCCATGTCTCAGAGCCATACAGTAGGACTGACTTGACATTTGAGTTGAAGATTCTTATTTTCGTGTTGAACTTGATTTCTCTTGTTCTCGATATGTTTCCCAGTGCAATGAAAGCTCCTCTTGCTTTTTGTATTCTTATTTTGATATCAGTGTTTATCCCTCCAACTTTGACTATACTGCTGCCAAAGTATGTGTACGATTCTACATCTTTAAGTGGCGTTTCTTCAAGTTCAGCCTTGTTATCCTTTCTTGCATTTATTCTCATTAACTTTGTCGTTTCCCTGTGAACGTTCGGACCCACCTGCTGTGACTTCTCATGGAGTATTTTCATTTTGTCTTGCATCTGATTATTGTTACGGGACAGAAGACCCAAGTCATCTGCAAAGTCTAGGTCATCAAGCTGTTTAGTCAGATTCCACTGGATTCCATTTCCGTTGTGTGATGTCGATGTTTTCATAACCCAATCTATTGCAAGTAATAAAAGAAATGGAGATAAGAGGCATCCCTGTCGAACTCCCATTCTAATCCCAAACGGTACTGCACGTTGGCCTTCGTGAAGAACTTTACATGTCATGTCTTCATAAAGTCTTCTTTATTAAGTTTATGACCTTCATGGGAACTCCACAATACTTCATCAATTTCCAAAGTGATACTCTGTCTCCAGTGCTATTTATCAATTCTCTTGTTGGCTCCTTTCTATACCATGAGCTCAAACTGTCCAGTATCTTATCTCTTTGTCGTCCTCTGTATCTTTTTCCTTCAATCTTTCCTGCTGTTAGAAAAATATACTTCAGGTATCTTCTTCTCATAACATGCCAAAAGAAAACGGATAACTTCCTTCTAATATGGGGAATAGGCTTCCTTTGCACACTGGCATATTTCAGGCAGTGGCGTATCCTGGTAATGCGAGCTAGGCGTGCTGCTACTTAAAATGAATATGTACGCCTACTATTTAACGTCTTCCCCTCTTAATTTAAAAACCAACTATATTCAATTACGCAACGATAGTTATTAGGGGTATATGTCAATTATCTCCGAAATACTAATTAACTTACAACTTGAAACTCACTGTCACTGTAATAATCTGCATTCCCGGCAACTAACAAAAATTAATCACAAAAAAACTCTGGACGGACACAGCCGATTTTTACAACTCGAGAGCTGCAAGTCCACCGCACGCATGTTCGAATTGTATTGACGTATCTGGCCATGACCCCGATCCACACAAACCAATCATCAGACGTGAATCCGAAAGTTGCAGCACACATTGTGACGGAATTACCCGAGAAACTTCGGGCGACTGTAACCAACCAATAAAAACGGCACTATAAAACGCGTCTGGGAAACTGAAACCAGATATACTCGTAGATTCTATGCGGGAAAATCCGTAATCCTGATGCGTGCGGTCCGAAAGCAGAACTGTAGAAGAGAAATATTTTATAGAATAATAAATTAAATTTTTATTTTCCTTCGGGCATAGGTGTGCGCAGCACGCACAGCACACATAGAGAATACGCCACTGATTTCAGGACATCCTCATTACTCTTTTAAGCTGTCCATGGTATTTTAAAAATTCTTCAGTAAAAACCACATCTATGTAGCCTCCAGTGCTTTTCCTACTTGTTTATTAGTTGTGCATGACTCACTTCCGTTTGCCACGATTGGTTCTATATATAGCACTGAAGAATTCTCTTTCTTACTTTCATTGACAAACATTACATCAGTTTATAATGATTGAGCTGACAGTACAGTTTGAATGAGATGTGCAGCAGGCTTTCAAAGTGACCAGCTACAACGACCTGGTAACTTGAATCGAGATATGCGGGGTTCAGAGCAAACGTCAGAGGTGCAGAAGTAAGTGAAAGAGATCTAGTGACACTTTCCATTTGATATCAAACGTACTCACGTTCTAGGTTAATAGGAAATCCGTATGGTAGAACTTTTCATCATCACCATCATCCTATTCATCGTCGTCATAGTCATCATCATCATCATAATCATCACCATCGCCATCATCATTATCATCGCCACCATCATAATCCTCACCACCATCCTTTTCATCACCACCACCATCATCATAATAATAGTCATTATCCTAATTATCACCACCACATCATCATCATCATTACCACCACCACCATCATCACAATTATCATCACCACCATCATCATCATAATCATCACCATCGCCATCATCATCGCCACCATCATAATCCTCACCACCATCATTTTCATCACCATGATCATCATAATAATAGTCATTATCCTCATTATCACCACCCCATCATCATCATCATTACCACCACCAAAATCATCATCACCACAATCATCACATCATCACCACCATCATTACCATCACCATCACCACCATCATTATCATCACCACCATCATCATCATAATCATAGTCATCATCATCATTATCACCACTACCATCATCACCACCACCATCATCATTGTGACGTATAATGGAAATATAGCCTATAGTGTCTGACAGTTTTTCGTAATCTCGCAGCGTCTATAATTCGCTAGCAAAGCCATGCAATTTACAGCTTGCGTTCACTCATTTTAATCCACACCACTTTTCCTTGAGACGTAAACAAACGGAAAGTTTACCAACTTCCGCGACCTGCCAGTCATAACAGGGAGCGAAGCTGGTTTGTTTACCTGAGATTCTCACGCAAACTGATCTGTCAATCATCAAGATATCAGACAGACGCACGTGAAAACACCGGACCTTTTTGAAGTAGCCGCACGGGCAGAAATATTTTACCGAGGGACCCTGCGATGTTCGTAATTACAGGGGGAGACAAGGCTTTCATCTTCAGAAACGGGGAAAGTCTCGGAAGCGAACCTGTCACAAAATTAACAGTGATACAACGTAAAAATATCTCCAAAGGATAAAATGTAGGGATAAAAAGAATGCGTAAGTTACTAGAAGGCATGATCGCCCACGCCGCGGGTCATCACCCGCCATGGAAATTAAATTGCTGAAACGGTTACCATTTGAATGGGATGAGAACGGCGGATCAAAAAGGAAAAAATATGACTGAAGAATTGCGTGAGACTAGCAAGGCTAAGGAGACGCAATTGGGGAGGGAAACGGAGGAAAAGTCACGTTCCCCAAGTTGACATAAAGTAAGGAAATCGACAGAAGGGACCTTGGATATGATACGCCACAGTCATTTATTGGACGCTTTTGCGATACCAAGCCTTTTATTTGAATTCAGCGGCAAACGCAGATGCTTGAAATATTACAAAATTAAAAAAGTAACTTTTTCTTAATACTAATGTTAGGAATATAAAAATTAGCTGGCCGGATGGCCCATTCTGAGCAGTGAAATAATATGCTTTTATTTATACAGACGGATAGATAATAATGAAGATAATGACAAAAGACTGTGTTGTTCACATCAGCGAAAGACTGCATTGAATCAAACGTGTCACTAATTTGCACAAAAACCGCGACCTTGATACTCAAGTGTCCAAATCTAGTTAGAATGAAAGAGAAGGGACATTGGTGGGAGCTGTGGCTAAAAATAACTTTTCAGGCAAATTTGTAGAGGGGACGGATAGGTTGGTTCAAAAACCAAGTACGTTTTTTGTGAAAACGCAAGTAGAGACGGACAGACTAACAGATAAAAATCCATACTTGACTGAAGCATGACTGAAATGACTTTAGTGTAGGAAATTTGAATTAAAAAAAAAAGCAAGGCATTGATTGGCCACAGACAATCATATTATCCGCGCTCAGACGAGCTTTTTTGCCATTCCTCAATAGTTGTCCAGTGATAGACACAGTAAATTTTAAGTGTGGTGATTTCAAATGAAGTAAATAGAAATAAGTTCAGGGACGCCATACTATAGCCAGCAGCTCAGCTGAGTTTTGCTAGCATTTCTGTGTTCTTTATTCATAATCTGGTAAGATTGAAATTATTTCTTTGTATATTTTGAATATTGTTTAATGTTTCGAGTGATTTGATACTGCCATATCGAAATCTAGCCTTACAAACAAGTAAGGATTTGCTCTAGACCCCCCGCCCTAGTTCAGGGTCTAGGGACAAACAATATATATAAACTCCAGCAAGGATTAGGAAGGACAGATCAAGTGTTGAGATCAGTGGAACATATCACCTATCCTATCCTAGGGCAAGAAGCTAATAAACATATATCTGAATATGTAGTCTGGGAGAACTTATCCTATGGGAAACCAACTTGGTAAGATGTGTTGTATGGTCAGAGAGATCTGACCCTGTCTAAATGGTGTTATTGTAAATTGTTACGTGTAGAAGTGGCTCCTTAGGTAAGGTTCTGAACCTAAACCAATACTTTATTTCAGAGCTGTGAGTTTTTTATGTTGACACCAAAAGGCGGTGTCAAATGCTGGGTAGATAATTGACAGTGAGGACCCGTGCAGTGTCGCATCTCGGCGGAACAGCCTTGTATTGCCCCAAGCCCGGAGAGGTGGGGCCACCCGATATATTGCCTCCAAGCACGGAGAGGTGGGGCCACCAGATTCCAGCACCAGAACTACTCTTTCAAAGTTACGTAAGCAGGCTGGTCTGCTGGATTTACACCAACTTCATAGACATAGCACCCAAAGAGAATTACTACTAAAACATCCCATTTCCTTCCATCATGAATGGACAATGTTTGGTAGGCTTAGACAGGGAGGGATGAAGCCACCCCAACAGCACATCTATTCATCGTTCTCCCAGGGAAAATAAAACTATGAACTGTAGAAATAATAACTACTCGTGAAAATTATATACGTACACACCTTTTATTTATCATGTCATTTATTCATGCCATTCACTCATAAATTCCAAAATCTTTCATATGTTCTGGCCAAAATAAAACCTTGGTTCAGAACAAATAAATTTAAAAAAGATTTACTATCTAAAATTTCACCACCGTGAAAACCTTTTATCGGGGAAAACGTAGTTTCCTGATTTCTGCTATGCGCTATAGTGGGAAAAGTAACGTCATCTATAGATCAGAGAGACAATAATGTATATAAACTGCGTCTTCTCAAACCAGTTATCAGTTGTCGCTCAAAATTTTGGATAGTCTAAACACGTCGTCTGGAACCATTGTGGAAGGTGTGTTAATAGCCTTCGTGGGGATTTTCATTCGGATTTTCTGGTAATATTAATTTGTGCTTAAGAGTTTTAAAATGTGTTAAATTTTACCATTATAATTCACTGTGATTTTATAGCTGTTAGAACTAGTGAAATAAATAACGCGTAGCTATTTTTTGTTACCAGATGTGCAGTTATAATGTAATTTCCATCACCCGTTTTCTCACACAAGAAGATACGGTTTAGCTGACTGAATTAATATGATAGGAGCAACTTAGAGTGGACCATGGAAATCACGTTGCATTTCATTTTGTGTAATTATGTAAGTGACTAGTGTTTAATATGATCATCATCATCAGTTGCCATCTCCACAACGAAGGTTGGCTGTAATGGATCTCCAACGTCTTCTGTCTCTTGTCTTGGTGGTGCACTCTGATAGACTCTTTCCTGTCCATCTCTTGATGTTATCTTCCCACTTATAGCGTTGTCTTCCCCTTGTACGTTTGCCTTCAACTCTCCCTTCTGTTATGGTCTTCTGCAAGGTGTTATGCCTTTTTATGTGGCCAAAGTATTTTAGCTGCCGAACTTTGACCTCACTCATTAGTTCTCTTTTCATACCTAGATTTTCTAAGACCTCCTTATTTGTTTTCATCTCTTTCCATGAGATACGCCCCATTCTTCTATATATCCACATTTCAAGAGCCTCAATTCTTTCTTCCAAATGCTTATTCATCGTCCATGTTTCTGCACCATACAGAAATGCAGAATATATATAACACTTTATGATTCTCAGTTTTAATTTGTGAGATAACTGTTTGGATGTCAGTATATGTTTCATGTTGTTGAATGTAGCTTTGGCCATTCCTATTCTCTTCTTGATTTCTGTTTCAAATCTGCTATCTTCTGTTATTATATGACCAAGATATACGTAGCTCTTGACTTGTTCCAGGATTTTCCAATTTACGCTTATCTTTAATGTGGGTTTATCGTCTGTTTTGCTAATTATCATAGTTTTTGTTTTCTCAGTATTAATGTCGAGTCCATATTCATGACTTAAACTGTTCACTTGCTTCACTAGTTCTTGTAACTCCTGTTAGCTTTCAGCTAACAACACGGTATCATCCGCATATCTAAGGTTGTTTATTGACCTTCCACTGATGTTCAGTCCTGGTATTTCCTGAATCTTTTTGAAAATTTTTTCGGTGTATAAATTAAATAGGCAGGGGTACAGCACACAACCTTGTCTGACACCTCTTTTTATGTCTATGTATGGTGAATAATTCCTTCCCGATCTTACTGTGGCAGTTTGCTCCCAATAAAGGTTACTGAGTATTCTTATATCTTTTCCATCAATACCTATGTTTAATATGATACGACTAAACAAACAGACTCCGAAAGTCTAATAGCTATTAATGAACGGCGATATTTGTTAAGTGCGCGTATGTGTAATTAAATAAAAATTGACATTGTGCGCTGATCGTTAACGCGCGTGCAAAGGAGCGGGGAGGGCACATACCTTCGCCCGAACTAGAGACGCCGCGCTAAGCAAAAGCTGACCGGATAATATAAGCTAGAGACAGCGTGTGCTTTTTAAATTTAATCAGGACTGACGGAGAGGATAAGAGACTGTCTTGTCCCCTTCCGTGTGCATCCGTGTATATATATATATATATATATATATATATATATATATATATATATATATATATATGTATAGATATATATATATATATATATATATATATATAAATATATATATATATATATATATATATATATATATATATATATATGTAGAGATATAATAATAGCATTTTTTTCATAATGTTTCTCTATTCTCGCAGACCTGATCAAACTGCGACCAGCGGTCTATTGTGGTCTATTTTGGTCCTTTTCTTCATCTACTGATTGATTAATGTTGTCCTCTTCTTGGCATTACGAGTCCCCAAGTTCAGTTGTGAACAGAAGTTGCCAAAGAGACAAATTAACATTTTAAATAGTAAAGTTAACTGGACTTACAAATACCCAGATATTCATTCAATTTTATCAGCCCACTGTGGCGAAATAAAAATATCATTACTATCTGACTTTTGACAGTCATATCAACGGATTTATCCGTCATGTTACGCTGTTTCAAAATCGGCATTGACCCCAGAGTCAGCCGATAGGATTTACCATCACCATAATAAATAACAGTTTTAGCAACCAGATGTTTCCTTAGTACTGTGAACACCAGATCTCGGTTCTACATTAACTATTCGAGGTGACATTTGTTGATCCAGGAATACACCACCAGATTTGGCGTTCCCCTCCTAAACATCTTATTTGTTATAGAGGGTGCACTGGGGCCGACTTGGATAATACCCTGAAACTTTATATATTCAGGAACCATTGTAATTCCAAAGGGATATCACCAGAATAGGGTAAGCGTGATTGATGTGGCCACGTGTGACAGAGAGAGTGAATATTTTCTTAGTTACAGAAACTGTACCATCATTTATTTTCTTTGCTTAAGTATTGTTTACTTTACGGGATAGCATTTAGTAGGAACTTTGTTCTTTTCTTTACTGTCTATTCTGTAACATAGTGCTAACCTTTGTGGTTTTTAACTTGTTGGGTTATTTCTTTCTCAATAAGGGGGAGGTTACAGGTATTCTGTTATTTTTCTATATATGAACTTCCTATTTTATTTGATCTTTCTTTAGATATTCGATGTTGTAAAGTTTAACGATAATAACAACAAAAGAACTTACCTTTGTGTGTTGGTCAGACCCATACCCAATTTACCATAGTTTTTTTCACGTTTGTGTGTCTTGTTGTCACATAATTGTGTGTGTGCGTAGTTAAACGTATATTTACAGATATATGGAGGTATAAGATTGTCTTGTACTAAATTAAAGTCGTATAGATAGGCTGGACTTGAGAAACTTCTCATTCCAGAGACAGATCTTCTCCTTAAACTATTCACTCGTGAAATCTATTCTCACACCTTTATTTCTCACTTACTCATCACCATCTACTCTACTCAGTAGAGTAAATATCGTAATGAATAATAATAAATATTTTCAAACCTATCTAAATTTACGACAATCATCACCACCACAATTTTCATCACCATCATCACCACCACCATCATCATCATCATTATCACCACTACCATCATCATCATCACCATCATCACCACCACCACCATCGTCACCATCATTATCACCACTACCATCATCGTCATCATCAATCATAAATAATAATTTCCCTTTGCCCTTTTTACAGAGCATGGGGTCACCACCTCAGCTGGCCCTGCAGGAAACCTTAACCAAGCAGTCATATGCTACTGCGGCGATGGCCTAAGTGGCAATGTGTTTTACCTACCTTGTAATGTTATCAACCTATTTTCCCAATATGCGTACCATCGATTTGCATTGTCTTCTTCTCATCTCTTGTTCCACTGGCGCTTGTCTAGTTCATTAAGTCCACATTACTGATCTTGTCTTAATACTTCAATCATTCTATTCTATGTAAACACACATTTATTAAGTCTGTATCTTTTTTGTTGTTCAATTTTCTTGTTCTCCATGTTTGAGAGCCACACATTAGGACTGACCTGACATTTGAGTTAACGATTCTTCTTCTTCTTCTTCTTCCTCCTCGTTTGTCCTGAAAAGGACGTTGGTTGCGTTGTGTCCGTTTACAGCGAAGCTGCGATATCTGCACCTTTCGGCCGACACATCCGACTTCACCACAGCATTTTTGGGACCGGGTTTGTCTTCCCACTTCGATCCCTACTCTCTCAGCCAGACTGCAGTGATGCTGCCTGTTTCCAGGACCACCACTTGGAGGTGGAGTAGGGTCTTGGTCAGCTCTGGTTCGCTGACCCTGGCGCAAGCAGTCTTATTATAGGTCGCTGACTGCATTCTCTATTACTGCATCTTTGGGTCCCGATTCTGATTCAGTTACTCACCCTAAATTAGACGCTTGTTATCTGTCTTAGTGATCGTAATTAGCTTTATTTTTCCAGATCTCATCGAACTAGTTTCACCAGGAGATTTCTAATCGCAACGAAATCTTAATTAAGTTTTCTTTTCCATGACTCAATAATAAATCGTAATGAGATGCATTTTCCATATATTTTCTAATTTTTTTTCCAGGTTGAGTGTCCTGGTTAAATTCGGTCAATGCGCTTTCGGGACTTAGATAAAGCCCACCTATCGGCTTTCTTAACTTCATTTCTGGTGCCCAGCTAGAAGAAAGAATTGAGGTTCTTGAGATGTGAATATATAGAAGAATGGGTGCATCTCACGGAAGGAGAAGAAACCAAAGAGGTCATGGAAAATCCAGGAATTAAAAGAGCGATCAATGAGACCAAAATTAGATAAACTATTTTGGTCACGCAAAAAGACTTAACACAATACTGGACACCACAATAGCAGGAAGAAGTGAATGTAAACTGCCAAGAGGAATGAGAGCTATAAGTGGGAGGATTTAAACTCTTTAACGAGGATCTATTAGGGCTGGAATTACTGCAGCAGCTGAAAAGATTTCAGTACGACATTTTGACGTGGCTGGCAATCCGATCATGGAAAACTGATGCCATTGAAACCACCACGGAGGTTGGTAAAAAAACGAAGATGGCTGTGTACCGCCCCACCTATAACCCAGTCTTGACATATGGATGCGAGTCATGGGCAATGACTACAACCCACAAAAGCCAGATCCAAACCTTAGAAATGAGGTATCTGAGGAAGGTGGTTGAAGTAACAAGAAGAGACATGGTCAGCAACCAGACGATACGTCAAGGCCTAAAATCCCACCCCCTGCAGACCCAAGTAGAGCAGTCCCAACTAGTGGCGTATTCTCTATGTGTGCTGTGCGTGCTGCGCACACCTATGCCCGAAGGAAAATTTTTTTTTTTTTTTTTTTTTTTTTTTTTTTTTTTTTTTTTTTCGTACGCCCGCTAATACTCAAGGCGAAATCTCAGGTTATTATTTATGTCTAACCTGACATTGATTTTACGTGAGTATCCCTTTCTTCTTTAGGACCCCTAAAAATACTCGCATTTTCGGAGGTACCCATTGCAGAGGAGCCCAACGACACTAGAGCAGTTCCCCAGGTCTCGAGTAGTGGTCGTAAATTCTCTATGCCGTCGCCCGTTTGATCCTGTGCAACCGGATCGCGCCACTACGCTATGCGGCCGAAGGAAAATAAAAATTTAATTTATTATTCTATAAAATATTTCTCTTCTAAAGTTCTGCTTTCGGACCGCACGCATCAGGATTACGGATTTTCCCGCATAGAATCTACGAGTATATCTTGTTTCAGTTTCCCAGACGCGTTTTATAGTGCAGTTTTTATTGGTTGGTTACAATCGCCCGAAGTGCCTCGGGTAATTCCATCACAATGCGTGCTGCACCTTTTGGATTCACGTCTGATGATTGGTTTGTGTGGATCGGGGTCATGGCCAGATACGTCAATACAATACGAACATGCGTGCGGTGGACTTGCAGCTCTCGAGTTTTAAAAATCGGCTGTGTCCGTCCAGTGTCTTTTGTGATTAATTTTTTTTAGTTGCCGGGAATGCAGATTATTACAGTGACAGTGAGTTTCAAGTTTCAAGTTAATTAGTATTTCGGAGATAATTGACATATACCCCTAATAACTATCGTTGCGTAATTGAATATAGTTGGTTTTTAAAGGGGAAGAAGTTAAATAATAGGCGTACATATTCATTTTAAGTAGCAGCACGCCTAGCTCGCATTACCAGGATACGCCACTAAGATGGTATGGCCATGTCTGCAGAATGGGAGAAGATCGGCTACCACGACAAGCATTGGAAACAAAGAGTTAGGGATCCAGAACCCCCAGGACGACCCAAGATCCGCTGGGAGGACAACATTAGACAATCTTTGAAGGACCGAGGACTAGAATGGAACCAGGCCAGGAGGAAGACAGCCGATAGGATAGTCTGGCGCTCTCTCTTCCAAACCTCTACACCTCACAGCAGAAGGGGAACGACTAAGTAAGTAAGTAAGAAACCATCACGGTAAGAGCAAGCGTATGCTTCGTGACAGGGTCGTCACTAGGGTTGGTGTCACCCATGGACCTCCTCCCGTACCAGACCGTACAGAATCCTTAGTAATTTTTTTTGTACTAATGTTACTCGTAAATCGTAATTCCCTTATATCACTGAATGTAATGGCAATAGTAGTGACATAAACAACTAGCAAAATTAAAATTAAACCTTTAAATTACAATATCATACGTGCAGACGAAACCACGTGACTCGAAGCGTCATTGTAATTGACCGGCGCGCATGCGCATTAGAAGGTTCAAAAAGTAAATTAGCATAAAGTTTTTGCCTTGTAGGTAAATTGATACAGTGCATGTAAGGTGGGCCTATGAAAAATGTTTTTGTGGTTATAACTAACTACAGGGATATTTTTATAAAAAATATTAAGTTTCTGCTGAAACACTGCACACAAATTTTAAAAACAGTCATGTTGGTGTCACCCCCTCTGATGGTGTCACCCGGTGCGGTCCGCACCCCCCGCACCCCACTAGTGACGCCACTGCTTGGTGACGGATTACTGGAGACAATTCTGCAATGTGGACTCCATGCTCCACAAGGAACGCATGAGTTATTGCAGACTGTCATGCTCCAGCAGCTTTATTTCTGTTGCAGTGTTTTACATGTTGAGTTCGTCAGCTTCTTGTATAACATCATACTAGTCGCCTTGACAACGTACCTGAGAAAGCCGGGTCTTATCCTTCCCTTGCCTCATCAGAGAGGTACGGAAACTACACGGGGCACAGATTCTCATCATCATCATCATAATCATCATCATAATCATTTAAGTACACGCAGATAAAAGCTTGAAAAAAAGCATTCCCTGGTAAAAATTCCCACGATCTTTATTATATACATTACTTTTTATTTCTAACTAGTGTAAAAGCCCATAATAAGACGGGAATTATATTAAAAAGCACCAATACCTAACGGAAATTTTACATATTCAAAAGTATTTTAAAAAACCACTGTGCATCACCACAGTACACGAACTACGTACCAGCAGCGAGGATCCCAATGTGTGTATACGTGATCACACATTCTATAAATATTTTTGTGCACACCGTCATTTGCGCATTGTTCTTTGGTAAGTGTTACTGTTTTCGGGAGAGTACATATAAGGGAAACAATACAATTAATGTCTAACGTTCACCCAAAGTTGCACCCTTAGCGTTAGTGACAGAAAAAGCTGGGATTTTATACATATTAATGTTCGAAAACCATACAATTTATGTTTTGTTTTTCTTCCTGAGTCGTCACGACCTACCATTCACGTCATTAAAAAAGTCCTTGAAAATTGCCTAAAGCGATGGCCGTTGTGTGCGTGAGTGTTTACCTAGTGATATCTATTGACTACTAAACTGGAAGTGAGCTTCCGATTGACAGAGTGGTTAAAGCGCTGGGCTCTAGTGGCAAAGGTGCCTGGTTCGATTCACGGCATGGGACTACCTTTGCCTTAAACTGGAAGTGCGTTTACTTTTTGCGGTAGTTACCTGATTAGAAACTTGGTAGCGTCACGCTCCAGTCTACCCAGCTGAAAATGGGTGCCTGACTCTGCTCTTTAGTTAAGGAAGGCAAATGCGACAATTAAGGGAAACGGCCATCACCCCCTCATTAAAGAGGTACCTAGTATGATGAATTTGTGACAGTGTCGGTTGTTCTATTATTTATATATGACTTTGTACTACTAGGTGACTGTGGCAGGCCTAGTATTTAATTTATGTGGTCAAATTTCCTTCCTTGACCTATCTTCCAAGTTAGAGCTATCTCTTTGACTGGCCCTTTTCGCCAGAGATGGTGATTCCTGGATGAGATAAGGTTCGTCTTTTTCAACCCAGACCACGTTCTTCTCTCCTTGTTGTTATAGCGACTTCCTCGTACTAGTGGTTTTAAGGCTATATATGCTATATAGGTTTAACTCTTTCTCACATACCCACTCCACATCCTTTTATTGATTAAACCAACTTGAGGGTTGAATTTCCAAACATAATGGCTTTTATTTACATAACATGTGTTCCACAATTCTTTTCTCATAAGGGTATGTTTCAATCTCCCTTTTATCCAGGCCTCCAGACTTAGGCTCAATGTATTTTCTCAAAGGTGTATAATTATATTCTCTACTGTAGACTCTTGTCTAAAGCACTATAATCTGCTAGGCAAAGCTCAATTACATGCATCAATATCAATTCATAGTTCACCTAAACAAAGTTATATAATGGCAGGTGCATCTGTGGTGGCATCTTCATACTTACTCTTTAATGAGAGAGCGCATGAGTTGTTTCTTTAGTAATCTAATTCACCATTTACTCTTCTTTCCTCTTATCTGTTTCAACCTGGTCAGTCTTATATCCTGTTAAAAGGAATCACAATCAAAACTAAACTTGTATTGTAAATCCAACGTCGATAAGTGTTGTAGTATCTGGCTTCGATACTTACGTTGGCGTGAGAGAGCGCATAAAGTTTTATATACGACAGTGTTGTAAATCCTTTGCTGAATATTCTTGTTTAATGACAATGTCTCATCTTCTTTGTATGACAGCCCATCCTGGCTATCTGATAATAAAAGTTATCCACCTTTTAAGCTTCAATTATGCCTTTGCTTCAATATTCTCTTCTGTAGCTCGCTCTCTTAAATGTGAGCGTCATTACCCTCTGATAATATGTTGAGCGTATTTCTGAAAAAAACATGTCCCTCTTCAAGTAGTTTAAGCATAATTAGAGTCAATAAAGGCCTCTTACCGTAAAATACAGAAGTCCGTTACTTATCACAGTCCTACTAGCACACCTATGAGCTAGTCCTATGTTTAACAGCACAAATTATCAATCAAATCTAATTGTTCTCCTGAATTCCTATCACTACATTTCTATATCTAGCTATTTCTGTAGACCTTCTGCAACCCGCAGATTTCACACTTCTTGAGAGCCCAGCAAAACTTGACTTGCTCTGTTAAGGTTTCTGGTGGGACTCATCTCTTTTCTCCTTCAATTTATTCCCATGATCCTCATTTCTGTTTTTAAGTTAATGTGATTGGTCCATTCCCCAGTTCACTCACCTAATCTCACCCTTCACGTTTTAACCCTACTCTGTCAACCCCGTGAACTGTGCTTCATAACTGTTTATACTCTATTCACTATTTTCTCGTGCGTTTTACTCTGCTCTCCGTTCTCTTAACTGTAAAGGGCGCTAATAATATTGTTATCTCCCTTAGTGGTTTATGCTAAATTGCTATGTTCTCTTACTTCTAGCTTATTACAAATAATCGTTATGCTAATTTTATAAAGCAGAACTATGTACACCTAGGAAATATTAAAGTCTAAAATAGTTTTCTCCCTTACCATCTAAGCACAATAGTGCTGTTTCTTGTCTCCCATCTATAAGACAAATAGTCCACTTTAATAAATTATTTACATTTTCAAAACCATTTTCTCATACCCTGTTATTTTATTAACCCCAAATTACTGTTAATCTGAACTTAAACCCAGCACTAATAATGCCGTGACTCCACGGTTAAAAAAATGTTTATGCTCTTGCTTGCAGATGGTTAGAAGAAATTTAATACGTCTTATTAGGAAAAAGGACAAGGAAAACTGCCAACGTTACGGCTGCATTGGCATTCGTCACGGACAAGTGGGCAAAAACAGACAGAAAAGAAAGAGAGAAATAATGAGAAACAAAAAAGTAAATAAAAATTGCGTCTCGAGGTAAAATTACCGGATTCGAAACCAATTGAGACCTAGTAAAATGAAGCCTCTAACACTTCATTCACCTACAACATACATAGAGGCATATGGGGAGTCATCCACATATGCCTACCAGCGAAGCACAGCGCTATAGTATACAAATGTGGAAGTTAACCTCCGTCTGTGAGGCTAATTACGCCCTCGTTGCCTCTTGAAATCATTCACACACTTCCAGGGATTCCCCCTGTGGTGAACCATGTCGAGAACCCAGCATTGCATACTACGCTTGGAGGAGTCACTTGAGCCCCAGACTTAAGTCTAGCTTTTACTTGGTTGGCTGCATGCAGTAAGAACTGACAATGGATCCATGTTAGCCAGGTGAAGCTGAGAAAAGGCGCTGTGTAGGATATGATAATTCATTGGGAGAGCGCGGAACCAAAGAACAGTATTTTAGCCCTGCATATTTGGACAGCCTCCTTCGATGGCGGTGAATGCACATTATGCCACGCGATTCTTCCTTCTAGCCTAGTATCAGATGTGATGATTCTTTAAAAGCAAGCCAAGCTGGAGAAACTGGAGCTCATGACTCTTAACTCAACACGTTTCACAATGGCAGAAAAGCCACAGGAAAAGCCTAGATCTACAGTGTAGATAATTTCTTGGAATCTTCAACTTGGTATTGGCTGCAGAAGAACAAGAAGCTTAGCAGCCCTAATCATACAACAACAACAACGACAACGAACATCTCATTCCCCTTCGGCAGTATCTTATAAGGGACTATCTTTTATCTTTTTAAGAAATAAGAGCGTTGAGTGCCAGAGTGGATAGAGCACTTTCATCTCGAGGTAAAGTTCCCTGGTTCTTCTTCTTCTTCCTCGTTCGCCTTCAGACTTCCACATTTATGACTCTAATAAAGGCAGTAGTCAACTCAAGGCTCCCAACATCTCCAAACAGTTTTTCGTTGACAGAAGTGGGTTGTTGCCATATGCTACTCCGTTCATTACTGCAGGTTGGGCAGTATTGCAGCAGGTGTTCGACTGCCATTGGGCTGGTACCGCAGGTGCAGAGATCTGTTGCACCAATTTTGTATTTGTGGTACAGATGGTATCTCAATCTGTTGTGACCAGTGCGTAGCCGAAAAATGATGACCTGTTCTTTTCTGGATAGTTGATGATATGCATCATTTTTCAAATGTCCCGGGTGCTCTCTTTCCCATTTGGACTTGAATGTAGCCTTTATAGTAGTCTTTGCCGTTGCGTAAGTTGTCTCTATATTATTTTGTTGTAAGGCACCTCCTTCCTTAGCAAGTCTATCTGCCTCCTCATTTCCTGGCATGTTGCAATGGGCTGGTATCCACTGGATAGTGCACTTCTTGAAGCATTCGGCTAGTCTTTAAAGGGAGATTATCAGATCTTTCAATCCTTTAGTCTGGTGGCTCTTCAGCGCTGATATTATTGAGAGGGCATCTGAAAAGATTACTATCTGTTTTTCTGCCTGTGCTTTGCATTCAATAAGAGTTTCAGCAATCATCTAGAAATTTTAGTGATTTTCTTTCCCAAATACGGCTAACTTTAGAAAGATGGATCGAATTGTCCAAGATAGAAAAGTCGTATGAAGGTCTTTTTGATTTACTACTGCGCGATAAGGTGCTATCGTCAGTAAATCCTGCGTTTCTTGCATTTTTGCACGAACGGAAACCTTTATCTATGAAAGCTCTTGAAGAACATTTCAAAAAATTTCTGCACTGCTCACCCATCCATGGATCTAAGTAATGCACAAATTAAAAGTGAATTGCCAGTTGCTTTTGCCGTACAACAAAATAATTTCTCACGAAATCGTTCATTGAGTAACGACAGATACTTCAATAAGGGAAATAATGACAATTTTAACAATGGTAACTTTTATCAGGGGAAGCAATTTCAACAATCTGCTCCATTTAATGTTTCTTGGAACCAAGCTCATAGATCGCGAGATTTTGGTAACAATAATTTTAAATATAATCAAGGAAATTATAATAAACAAAACTGGAGATCAAAATCTCAGAGCCCGCAAAATAGACAAGGTTCGTGGAATAAAACATTTAACCAACATCATAATGGTAATTATACTAATTATCGTACTCATCAAAATTTTAACTCTAGCAGAAATGACAATAGTGGCAATTTTAATGCAAATAATCAGAACAGATCGCGACGAAGAGATAGATCGTCGAGAAACTGCAGCGTATTTTACGCTGTACAACCCAATGCCTAGTATCCTGGCTTTTGGCTGGGATCATGTGTCTACACACGGGAAACAGTAGTGACATTCATGTCATGAGGTACCTAGTGTGAGAACACAGAGGATCACTACAATGACACATGTTGTCATTGGATCTTCTTGTGTTGGGACATGTGGTCTTGACCAGGGCTGGGTATGGGTGGGGCAAATGCAACCTCATGCGAGGAAAAAATATGCAACCTCATGCGAGGAATTAAAAAAAAAAAAAAAAAGATAGATCGTCGAGCCAGACACGTAGACATTCTAATGTCGCTTTAAGTGATACACAGGCTAACAATGAACAGGGTAAAGGAGCTGAAACTCATAATGCTTTATCTTGTTCTCTTGATTGTAACCAGGTGAAAGATTGTTCAGAATGCTCGACTCTTTTCCAGCCCAAGGCGATCACGACGCTGCGCTGCGGACACATTTTAACCTAGCCTACCTGCGGTCTGCACTGCCACTTCTGCGTCTGTACACCAGGGACAGGGGTCTCTTAAGTTTAGCAGAGGATTTGTCAATGCCATTCCTTGCTCTCTTTTATTTGATTCAGGTTGTACCACGGTCGGCGTACGGACTTCGCTGATCAACCCAAGTTGCGCTACGGGCAACGTTGTGAAATGTGTGACTTTCGGTGGAACCGTGGAAACATTTCCCACAGCCATTATTAATTTAAATACACCATTTTTTTCAGGAAAGATCCACGCCTGTCTTCTTCCGAATCCAATTTGTGATGTCATATTGGGTCGTATACATGGTATAACAGAGTGTACACCACAGCAAATTGCTGCATGGGAAGAGCGACATTTTCAGGCTGCAAATGCAGTAGTGACTAGAGCGCAAGCTACTATTATGTCGCATGATACACCATATGAACCTACAGTTCATACCACTTGTGATGACGATGCTCCTATTTCACGGGAGTCGTTTGCAACTTTACAAAAGAATGATGATTCATTAAAAATTTTTTTTCAATATGTGAACAAAAAGAATACCAGCAACAAACTTGCAAAATCTAAACATGACTTTATTCTTAAAAATCGGATTTTAGTTAGATTGATACGGGAAAAGGATTCATCCTTATGTTCTCAGATTCTAGTCCCGTCTTCTATGAGATCGCGAATATTACGACATGCTCATGACTCGCAATGCGCGGGCCATATGGGTTTTTCACGTACCAAATCCAGAGTGCTTTCTGCATTCTACTGGCCGGGCGTCCATAGAGATATTACTCTCTATTGTCGTTCATGTTTGATATGTCAGGAAGTTAAAGTACGGGGCCCATTTCATGCGGCTCCTATTCAAGCTGCGGACATCCCGATTAGACCATTTGATAAAATGGCTATCGACATTATTGGTCCGATGCTTCCATCTGCCAGAGGACATACGCATATCCTTACCTGCATTGATATGTGCACTCGTTGGCCTGAGGCCATCCCTCTGAAGAACACCTCATCTGCCAGTGTAGCAGAGGCGTTAATGTTGATCTTCTCACGCATTGGTTTTCCGCGGAAGATCTTATCGGATCATGGGGTTCAGTTCATTTCTGAATCCATGTCTCAAGTTATGAAGACATTAGGTATAGACAGATCTCTTAGTTCAATTTACCATGCAATGTCCAATGGGTTAATTGAACGTCAAAATAGAACACTCAAGCAGTTGTTGGGTAAGATGACCCAAGATCACCCTCAGGATTGGGACAGGGTCCTACCCGCCGCTCTCTTTGCGTATCGCGAGGTGCAAAATCAAGCAACGGGGTTTTCTCCATTCCAGCTTGTTTTCGGCATACAACCACGCGGACCGATGTCGTTAATCCACGACTTATTGGTTGAAGAGAATATTGAAGAGGAAACTCAATCCTCTTATGAGTATGTGATCTCTTTGAGAAAGAGAATCATAGATGCCTGTAGACTAGCTACTGCATCATCCGAACAAGCCAAAGAAAAAGCTCGTCTATTTACAAACAAATATAGACGTCTTCGCCAGCTTATTCCTGGTGACGAAGCTTTTGTCTTACTCCCTGCTCATAACAATCGTCTATTAATTACTTGGAGAGGTCCTTTCAGGATCATCTCAAGAATATCCGATGTTGACTACATCGTTGATGTAAATGGTAAACATAAAACCTTCCACATTAACATGTTGAAGGAGTATTACTCACGTCCTGATTATCTACAGTCAGTGTTCCAGGCAACTGACGATCCTACACCTCCTATTCAACACTATTCTAGTTTGTCAGTCATCCAAGAGGAAGAATCTTCTTTCGATGATGTACAACTGCCAATACCAGTTGTACCACTTCATTCCACTGAGAATTGGAATGATGTTACTATTTCATCTACTCTTTCGCCTGATCAACGTCAGCAAGTCTCTAATATTCTACACTCGTATGAGGATGTCCTCACTGACATCCCAGGTCATACGTCAGTCATCCAACATGACATTATTCTGACTGACGATACGCCTATTCGAGTGCGCCCATATCCTATTCCCTTACACTTTCGTGATAAGGTTGATAAGGAATTGGATGAGATGCTTCAATTAAATATAATTGAACCATCTTCATCACCATACTCTTCTTCTATGGTGATTATTAGAAAGAAAGACAACAATATTCGTCTTTGCGTAGATTACAGGAAATTAAACAAAGTTACAAAATTTGATGCGGAACCATTACCTCTCTTAGATGACTTATTAGAGAAATTATCCCATGCTACATTTTTTTCGAAATTAGACCTTTCAAAGGGTTATTGGCAAGTGCCACTCACAGCTAAAGCAAAGCCATTCACCGCTTTCTCGACGCCACGGGGACTTTTCCAATGGAATTTTATGCCATTCGGATTAATGAATGCGCCAGCTACCTTTGTACGCATGATGCGCCGCGTACTGTCTTATCGTCTCGATGTCATTACTTACATAGATGACATCTGTCTTTTCGGTAACTCTTGGGATGAACACATTCAGGGATTAAAAGCTTTACTTTCTACACTACGGGATTATAACTTAACTGCGAAACCTTCAAAGGCATTTGTCGGCTTTCATGACATCTCCTTTTTAGGTCATCGTATAGGTCGGGGTTTAATGAATACAGAAGACAGTAACGTCTCTAAAATCTTAAACATCTCTGCACCTAAGACAAAAAAACAAGTTAGGTCTCTTTTAGGACTAATACAGTTCTATTCTAAATTCATCCCTCATTTGTCTACTATAACTGCACCTTTTTCTTCTTTACTGAGAAAAGGTACAGCTAATGTAATACAGTGGTCTAACGAACATCAAATCGCGTTAGATTATATAAAGAAAATTTTTTCAAATGCGCCTTTTTTGAAGTTGCCTAACAAAGATCTCACGTTTATTCTTCGCAGTGACGCGTCTTCTTACGCAATTGCTGCAGTCTTGATGCAGGAATATTCAGGCACCTTATTTCCAGTTATGTACGTTTCGAGAAAATTGACGACGAGCGAACTGAAGTACTCCGTTCTGGATAAGGAGTTACTCGCTTTAGTTTGGTCAGTCACTAAACTAGAACGATATTTACTGGGATCACACTTTGTAGTGGAAACTGATCAAAAACCTCTCACAGCATTGAACACTAAGGACGTGAAATCTTCAAAGTCCACTAGATACGCTATCGCTCTACAACCATATAGCTATGAAATTCGAGCGATTCCTGGAGTGAAAAATGTGTTTGCGGACTGTCTGTCAAGATGTCCAAGCGAACTGGTCGAACCTAAACCACTTCTGGATGTTAAAACGTCCTCACAGATAATCAATCAAATATAATAAGAGGAACTGCGTACATTATCAATTATTGAACCTCTATACATACTTTGTATGGAACAGATTCATTTGTACCAGCATAATTCCGGAATATTCTTACTTTTGTATTATAACATGACTTCTTGTGTAGTAACATTTTATTAGTACGGAAACATTGTTATATTGATAGAAGGATAATCAATATTCGTATGGAACATGTTACACTTCATATTGTGTTATATAATTGTTGCGTGCATATTTTTGACGCACATATTACAAAAAAATCGATATGGTTATTTACTTACTTACTTAGTCGTTCCCCTTCTACCGTCATGCATCCATCTGTGTATGAAAATGCTGTTTATTGTAAAAGCGAGATAATCCATGTTTGATTCACACTTTTGATTATAGGAGTAATCGGTCTGGATATCGATCCAGCGCAAGAATAGTACGCTTGCGTTTGTACTTAATTTTAGGGCCAGAAAATATATTAATTTGCTTATTGTGTTTATGGCCTGAATTCATATGTATTACATATTATTAGTACAAGTAGAATCAGTCCTATATTGTATATTTTGGATGGGTACGAGGGACTAGATTCTTGTTAGCGGAAGTATGAGTTGTCTTAACAAGTCGTGATGAGTTCCGATGTACTGCTAAGAATGGCGGGGTACGTTTTTCAAGAGCTGGTCCTTTCGTCAAGAAAAAATGTCTTACGAAGTGGGTTTTTTCTTCTGGAGGAGATAGTGTCTCTACGATAGTTTGTGTTAGAGACTCTCCTTATGTCAGTATATAGATGATTCGGACTCCAGGTAAACCCAGCTCGTATTTTTGATGATCTCTCGTCGGTTAGGCCTAGCTTGACTTTTGGGTGCTTCGATATGCTAGTGTCGTGTTTTGTATCGACGAAGATGACAGATTTTCCTGCAGCGGTTATGGCTACGTGAACTAACCTGATCACCGTAGTGCTGCATGGAACCATTCATGAAATCCTTTATATATCCATTGTAAATTAACTTTGGCTGATATTCTTCCTATGAATGAGTGAACGACAACTCAGGGAGGTAGCCATGTTGGATTTCGGTCATCGTCTGTTTTGATCACTGCCAAGAGAACAGATTATTTATCTTATTATTGGACAGTGACAGAGAGATCTCAATCCTGCTAGAAACCCCCTTTTCGTGGTTTCATAAGATGATGTATCATGACATTGAACTTTGATGTACTACCCATTATTTCTGCATGTGTCATGACTTCAGATCTGCTATGTATACCTACAAATTGTTATGTCAACAAAGCCTGATGTACTCGTATGTCCCAGTGTGTACGTCTGAATAAATTGAGTAAACTAAGATTCCAGCAGTCTGCATTGGTGCCTTGTAGACACATGTGTATGAGTGATTATATTGGTCAGCACACGAACAGTACACCATTCGCGGTAATCACACTCTACACTACTACTTCATACATACACCATCCTGCGTCGGCTGAAGTGACCAAGTTTAGGGCCTGCTTCCCCTGGAGCCTTTGCCTTCCCTAACTCAGGACTAGGGTGAGTTACCCATTTACAGCTGGGTAGACTGGAGCATGCCTGATCTCAACAACACACCACTCTTCCTTACAGAGCAGACAGACTGATACTTTACAGTGGTGTACTACAGGTGTAGTAAGAAATAACGTCTTTACAATAATATCTTTTCATCGCACATGGAACTTTAAGAACATATTCTCGTCGAGTATTAACTACTTTTAATGGAACATTAACACTCAGTAAAATTGCATTTACTTAAATAAAGTAGTAATTAGTTATGTGTTGATAATTAAGGACTACAGTAAGTAGAAAAAATCTATTTAAGCTACTTAATTAATTGTATAGTACACATTAACTAACTTGAATAGTTGTAAGTGTCTCTGTGTACTTATATTTACCTCTCATGGTGCTTGATCTCTCAACTTTTAGATAACTAGTCCACCATTCTAGTGTTAGAACCATTAAGGGTGTTGTTTCTTAACGTGTTTAATTATGCTTTGTTTCACTTTGCATGTTTTATTTTCATTGATTCTCTTGTCATTGATTATCATCATCGTTGCTACTCATTTTCATTTTGAAATCACATGTTTGTTTTGAAAATTCAGTTGAATGTTTTTATCATCTTTTTGGTTTGCAACTTTCTTTTACTTCGTATTTTACCACATCGTTCCAAAGTAGGTCGATTGTGGATGTGTGCTTTAATGCATACTTTCATTCAGTTATATTGATTCCCATTTTCATATTCTTTTTCATAATATTGTATAACATTATGACTTTGATTTATGTTGATAGATATCGATGTAGTTTTGACTCACCTCTCTTGGGTACTTAGTTAAAAAAAAATTAATAGAATTAATTTTTTTTAAGGGCCGGTGATAAGGGAGCTGTTGCGTACGTTTTTACCTATGGGGGTAGTCGTTCGGTCCTGCCAATGTACCTACCAGTCGTGATATAGTTATATTATTTGTGCGTTCGATTTGCTCACGCACCGACGTGTACTATGTAAAGTATGTGTTACTCTGTACGCACGGGTAACCTAGTTTTAGAAGAGAGTCCTACGTCATCATCTGAAAGGGGCAGTCCGGACGATATGTCCGTGGAGTATTTTGTTTATCGTGGCAAGTCTGTGGAAGCCATTCGTTTGTTACAATATTGGTCTTCAGGTCGAAGCCAATATTGGGAGTAATATGTAAGTTGTCGCCCCGTCATATTGTATGATTAGCATATTCAAACCTGTAATTTTAGGCGACTCCTTGAGAGAATCTAGCGGGAATATCATCTTGCTAGGATATTCCTAGAATGGATCAAAAGGAACTATGAGCCTCTATAATCTATCGTAGACGAAGAATTCCTACGAGGGAAGCAAGTTATTGGATTTTATAATTTATGTATAAAATGCCGTTGTGCCCATGCCAAAGTCGTGGCATGAGTTTGAAGGAGAGGTTAGTCAACAGAAGGCTCTAACGGGTTTGTATTTTCGTGTATGACTTTGTTTGGATTATATAAGCTATATAAAGTATTGTAAGGAGAAAGTCTGGGACTTTTTACAAGTATTATATGGAAGCGTCATCCTTGAGCATGAATCCGTTTACCATGATAGATGTCATTGGAAGAAGGTCAACGGACATTACATTAATGTATCTCAGATGGTAACGGATAAGTGATTCCTAGTCACTTGGATATAAGAGGACTTGATTTTTAAAGAAGGGAAATGGAAGAAAGAAGATTACTAGCTGAACAAAATGTAAAAAGACTTCAGCTTGAGACAGAAGAGAATGAAAAGAAACGACAGCATGATCTAAAATTGGCAGAGGTAGAATATGATAGAATTAGGTTAACTCAAAAAGCTAATTCTCAGAGAACTTTTGAAGGCCATGCGTCAGTCAGACATGATAACTTTAAGGACGTTCACCTTAAATTACCAAAATTTAATCCCCACACTTTCCACCATTTACTGTTGGGTTCTTTTGTGATGATGTAATAGTAAGCTAGTGATAGGTGTGTCAATGTTCTAGCTTAAACACGCGAATGGTTTCAATGAAAATGTCAAAAGTGTTCTTCAAGCAAACTCCAACAAGTAGTAGGTAATTGGCCAATTCAGGACTGTACACAAGTCGTTGATAAAAGTACATATTATTTATTGACGTGATACAGACGATCCTACACCTCCTATTCAACACTATTCTAGTTTGTCAGTCATCCAAGAGGAAGAATCTTCTTTCGATGATGTACAACTGCCAATACCAGTTGTACCACTTCATTCCACTAAGAATTGGAATGATGTTACTATTTCATCTACTCTTTCGCTTGATCAACGTCAGCAAGTCTCTAATATTCTACACTCGTATGAGGATGTCCTCACTGACATCCCAGGTCATACGTCAGTCATCCAACATGACATTATTCTGACTGACGATATGCCTATTCGAGTGCGCCCATATCCTATTCCCTTACACTTTCGTGATAAGGTTGATAAGGAATTGGATGAGATGCTTCAATTAAATATAACTGAACCATCTTCATCACCATACTCTTCTTCTATGGTGATTATTAGAAAGAAAGACAACAATATTCGTCTTTGCGTAGATTACAGGAAATTAAACAAAGTTACAAAATTTGATGCGGAACCATTACCTCTCTTAGATGACTTATTGGATAAATTATCCCATGCTACATTCTTTTCGAAATTTGACCTTTCAAAGGGTTATTGGCAAGTGCCACTCACACCTAAAGCAAAGCCATTCACCGCTTTCTCGACGCCACGGGGACTTTTCCAATGGAATTTTATGCCATTCGGATTAATGAATGCGCCAGCTACCTTTGTACGCATGATGCGCCGCGTACTGTCTCATCGTCCCGATGTCATTACTTACATAGATGACATCTGTCTTTTCAGTAACTCTTGGGATTAACACATTCAGGGATTGAAAGCTTTACTTTCTACACTACGGGATTATAACTTAACTGCGAAACCTTCAAAGGCATTTGTCGGCTTTCATGACATCTCCTTTTTAGGTCATCGTATAGGTCGGGGTTTAATGTATACAGAAGACAGTAACGTCTCTAAAATCTTAAACATCTCTGCACCTAAGACAAAAAAAACAAGTTAGGTCTCTTTTAGGACTAATACAGTTCTATTCTAAATTCATCCCTCATTTGTCTACTATAACTGCACCTTTTTCTTCTTTACTGAGAAAAGGTACAGCTAATGTAATACAGTGGTCTAACGAACATCAAATCGCGTTAGATTATATAAAGAAAATTTTTTCAAATGCGCCTTTTTTGAAGTTGCCTAACAAAGATCTCACGTTTATTCTTCGCAGTGACGCGTCTTCTTACGCAATTGCTGCAGTCTTGATGCAGGAATATTCAGGCACCTTATTTCCAGTTATGTACGTTTCGAGAAAATTGACGACGAACGAACTGAAGTACTCCGTTCTGGATAAGGAGTTACTCGCTTTAGTTTGGTCAGTCACTAAACTAGAACGATACTCAAATGGTCTAATCGGGATGTCCGCAGCTTGAACTGGCCACCATTTACTGTTGGGTTCTTTTATGATGATGTAATAGTAAGCTAGGGATAGGTGTGTCAATGTTCTAGCTTAAACACGCGAATGGTTTCAATGAAAATGTCAAAAGTGTTCTTCAAGCAAACTTCAATAAGTAGTAGGCAATTGGCCAATTCAGGACTGTACACAAGTCGTTGATAAAAGTACATATTATTTATTGACGTGATACAGACGGAGTTCAACAGGACGATCATGGTTACAGATGCGAATGTCATACTTTAAAGTTGCTGATAATAATATTAAATTCTTGGAGATTCTTTAACAATCAAGTCCTCTTATATCCAAGTGACTAGGAATCACTTATCCGTTACCATCTGAGATACATTAATGTAATGTCCGTTGACCTTCTTCCAATGACATCTATCATGGTAAACGGATTCATGCTCAAGGATGACGCTTCCATATAATACTTGTAAAAAGTCCCAGACTTTCTCCTTACAATACTTTATATAGCTTATATAATCCAAACAAAGTCATACACGAAAATACAAACCCGTTAGAGCCTTCTGTTGACTAACCTCTCCTTCAAACTCATGCCACGACTTTGGCATGGGCACAACGGCATTTTATACATAAATTATAAAATCCAATAACTTGCTTCCCTCGTAGGAATTCTTCGTCTACGATAGATTATAGAGGCTCATAGTTCCTTTTGATCCATTCTAGGAATATCCTAGCAAGATGATATTCCCGCTAGATTCTCTCAAGGAGTCGCCTAAAATTACAGGTTTGAATATGCTAATCATACAATATGACGGGGCGACAACTTACATATTACTCCCAATATTGGCTTCGACCTGAAGACCAATATTGTAACAAACGAATGGCTTCCACAGACTTGCCACGATAAACAAAATACTCCACGGACATATCGTCCGGACTGCCCCTTTCAGATGATGACGTAGGACTCTCTTCTAAAACTAGGTTACCCGTGCGTACAGAGTAACACATACTCTACATAGTGCACGTCGGTGCGTGAGCAAATCGAACGCACAAATAATAAAACTATATCACGACTGGTGCGTACATTGGCAGGACCGAACGACTACCCCCATAGGTAAAAACGTACGCAACAGCTCCCTTATCACCGGCCCTTAAAAAAAATTAATTCTATTAATTTTTTTTAACTAAGTACCCAAGAGAGGTGAGTCAAAACTACATCGATATCTATCAACATAAATCAAAGTCATAATGTTATACAATATTATGAAAAAGAATATGAAAATGGGAATCAATATAACTGAATGAAAGTATGCATTAAAGCACACATCCACAATCGACCTACTTTGGAACGATGTGGTAAAATACGAAGTAAAAGAAAGTTGCAAACCAAAAAGATGATAAAAACATTCAACTGAATTTTCAAAACAAACATGTGATTTCAAAATGAAAATGAGTAGCAACGATGATGATAATCAATGACAAGAGAATCAATGAAAATAAAACATGCAAAGTGAAACAAAGCATAATTAAACACGTTAAGAAACAACACCCTTAATGGTTCTAACACTAGAATGGTGGACTAGTTATCTAAAAGTTGAGAGATCAAGCACCATGAGAGGTAAATATAAGTACACAGAGACACTTACAACTATTCAAGTTAGTTAATGTGTACTATACAATTAATTAAGTAGCTTAAATAGATTTTTTCTACTTACTGTAGTTCTTAATTATCAACACATAACTAATTACTACTTTATTTAAGTAAATGCAATTTTACTGAGTGTTAATGTTCCATTAAAAGTAGTTAATACTCGACGAGAATATGTTCTTAATGTTCCATGTGCGATGAAAAGATATTATATAACACAATATGAAGTGTAACATGTTCCATACGAATATTGATTATCCATCTATCAATATAACAATGTTTCCGTACTAATAAAATGTTACTACACAAGAAGTCATGTTATAATACAAAAGTAAGTATATTCCGGAATTATGCTGGTACAAATGAATCTGTTCCATACAAAGTATGTATAGAGGTTCAATAATTGATAATGTACGCAGTTCCTCTTATTATATTTGATTGATTATCTGTGAGGACGTTTCAACATCCAGAAGTGGTTTAGGTTCGACCAGTTCGCTTGGACATCTTGACAGACAGTCCGCAAACACATTTTTCACTCCAAGAATCGCTCGAATTTCATAGCTATATGGTTGTAGAGCGATAGCGTATCTAGTGGACTTTGAAGATTTCACGTCCTTAGTGTTCAATGCTGTGAGAGCTTTTTGATCAGTTTCCACTACAAAGTGTGATCCCAGTAAATATCGTTCTAGTTTAGTGACTGACCAAACTAAAGCGAGTAACTCCTTATCCAGAACGGAGTACTTCAGTTCGCTCGTCGTCAATTTTCTCGAAACGTACATAACTGGAAATAAGGTGCCTGAATATTCCTGCATCAAGACTGCAGCAATTGCGTAAGAAGACGCGTCACTGCGAAGAATATACGTGAGATCTTTATTAGGCAACTTCAAAAAAGGCGCATTTGAAAAAAATTTCTTTATATAATCTAACGCGATTTGATGTTCGTTAGACCACTGTATTACATTAGCTGTACCTTTTCTCAGTAAAGAAGAAAAAGGTGCAGTTATAGTAGACAAATGAGGGATGAATTTAGAATAGAACTGTATTAGTCCTAAAAGAGACCTAACTTGTTTTTTTTGTCTTAGGTGCAGAGATGTTTAAGATTTTAGAGACGTTACTGTCTTCTGTATACATTAAACCCCGACCTATACGATGACCTAAAAAGGAGATGTCATGAAAGCCGACAAATGCCTTTGAAGGTTTCGCAGTTAAGTTATAATCCCGTAGTGTAGAAAGTAAAGCTTTTAATCCCTGAATGTGTTCATCCCAAGAGTCACCGAAAAGACAGATGTCATCTATGTAAGTAATGACATCGGGACGATGAGACAGTACGCGGCGCATCATGCGTACAAAGGTAGCTGGCGCATTCATTAATCCGAATGGCATAAAATTCCATTGGAAAAGTCCCCGTGGCGTCGAGAAAGCGGTGAATGGCTTTGCTTTAGGTGTGAGTGGCACTTGCCAATAACCCTTTGAAAGGTCAAATTTCGAAAAAATGTAGCATGGGATAATTTCTCTAATAAGTCATCTAAGAGAGGTAATCGTTCCGCATCAAATTTTGTAACTTTGTTTAATTTCCTGTAATCTACGCAAAGACGAATATTGTTGTCTTTCTTTCTAATAATCACCATAGAAGAAGAGTATGGTGATGAAGATGGTTCAATTATATTTAATTGAAGCATCTCATCCAATTCCTTATCAAACTTATCACGAAAGTGTAAGGGAATAGGATATGGGCGCACTCGAATAGGCGTATCGTCAGTCAGAATAATGTCATGTTGGATGACTGACGTATGACCTGGGATGTCAGTGAGGACATCCTCATACGAGTGTAGAATATTAGAGACTTGCTGACGTTGATCAGGCGAAAGAGTAGATGAAATCTATCATGGTAAACGGATTCATGCTCAAGGATGACGCTTCCATATAATACTTGTAAAAAGTCCCAGACTTTCTCCTTACAATACTTTATATAGCTTATATAATCCAAACAAAGTCATACACGAAAATACAAACAGGGTTCTTTTGTGATGATGTAATAGTAAGCTAGTGATAGGTGTGTCAATGTTCTAGCTTAAACACGCGAATGGTTTCAATGAAAATGTCAAAAGTGTTCTTCAAGCAAACTCCAACAAGTAGTAGGCAATCACACTCCGATCTACCCAGCAAAATTAGTACGTGATTGTTCTTTAGTTGGGGAAGACAAAGGCAGCGAGGAAAGTAACGGGTCATGTCACAGAAGTATATAATTTGTGAATAGATTATGCCTGAGTTCAGACAACGTATGAATGCAAAGATGTGAAAATAGATGAGAATAGAGTCACTAATGAAATTATGAGAATAGATATGACTTCTGAAGCGTGGTTGGGCCACGCCTTCAGACTACCGTGACTTATTTTACTAAGACAATCTGCTTCTTTCCCTCCTATGCTCCTAAGGCAGTAAGAGTCAACACTATGACACACAGTGACAGTTATAAAAAGAAGAGATCCTGACCACAGGATAGGTTTTTATGTTTAGTATCCCTGGCTGGAGCGAATTTCTTGCACTGATTAAAATATATATACTCCAAGTGCGAATCAGTGACTTTCAGCTAGGACATCAGGTTATCCAGAGACAATGCGAGGCGTAGGCACCTCTGCTACAGATAATGGCGACTGGAAAAATCGCTGGCTTCTACTGGGTGTTGGCGTAAAAACTCTACGATGACGGGGCGTAAGTGGGTAGGTCAAGGTTGCTAAAAAAAATGGAAGGCAATTGCATCAGCCAAAGGCGCTAGTGCTTTGTACTATGCCGTGAGTAAATTATTCACTATAGACTGGCTAGTGGCTATTAACTGAAGACTGCAGTGCTCGTAGACTCAGAGCACATGCATTTACATGCCACTAATAATTCTGGATGGTTGCGTAGTGCCCGATCCAAGAAAAGAGCACAGTACCTGGGACCAGAGCTGAAATAAACAGACAGTCAAGAAAACGTTTATACCATAATATAATAATTACTCGTCTCATCTCAACCCGTAACCCGTCATGGGTCGTAGGGGTGCCATGGTGGAAGCATCAGCAGACAAGGTCCTCCGCTGCTCTCTATCCTCAGCAATGCGTACAAGTGTGGAAAAACCGTGCCCTGCCCATTCTTTGATGTTATCAGCACAGGATTTTCTTTGCCTTCCGCTTCTCTGTTTACCTTCGACTGTTTGTCGTAGATTTTCGATAGGTGATTAAGAACAATGGTAGATCCCTTCTGAATAGAACTGACAAAGGTGATGACTCAGTGCGAGATAAGGTAAACAGATAGATTTCACTAGTGAGTTGGTGAAAAAGGTAAAGTCTGTCCCTGGATTTGAGAACATTTCTCTAGCCCAGCCAATCGGTTACGACTAAAAAATATTGTTGTTCCGACAGTTCCCTTTCTATATATTAATATATAAATATACATACACACACACACACACACATATATATATATATATATATATATATATATATATATATATATATATATATATATATATATATATATATATATATATATATATATATATATATATATGTGCGTGTATGTATATATATGTTTATGTATATATATATATATATATATATATATATATATATATATATATATATATATATATATATATATATATATATATATATATATATATATATATCCACCACTCACATATACACACACACAGATATGTGACGACAATTAGACGCACAAACGTGAAAACTATACTAATGGAATGTGGATGTTGGGACGAGCTGACCAACACAGAAAATACAGTTTATGTAAATTTTATTTACCATAAAGAAAAACCTCACAACATATATATTATCATATATCGAATATGAAAAAAAACATCATAGGGGAACAGAATTAATAAAGAAATAGATCCATAAGTACTATCTCCCCTTGTTGAGACAAGATCTCACAAAGAGAAGTTAATTAACCCCCAAAAGGTCAAAAGGTTAGCACTATGGTATAGACTGTGACTATACTGTAAAGAACAGAGTATTTACGTTATTCTATTTCTGAAATTGAACAGTATTAGCAAAACACAGTAAGAAATATACAAAGTGAGTACATGGACTATACAATAAAAGAGTTACTCATTTCCTGCTTTCTTTCTTTCCATACAACCGTGGCCACGTTCATTCGTTCTTACCTAATACTTGATTTGCAACTTCTGGAACAATCTTTAGGACACACGCACACAGCAAATCCAGTGTTATTTTGGCAAAGGAAACCCCAGCTCCTCAAAGATAGATTAAATCCACTTCTCCGGGGAACGTTCACTTTGTTACTTTTATTTAGGATTTCTGTTTATGTCACATTAATTAGTCCAGGTAAGAAATTTAACAGTGCTCACAGTGTCAGTAGCTTGAGATTTCTAGTACATAGGAATGTCAGGTCGGTAACTTCTCTCAGTATAAAATTCCTTGTCACACCACAAATGGTCAAACGTCGGGAAATGTTAATGTTGGTGATGTCGCCACAACGGGCTGAATGTAAATGAAATTGGGAAAAAGAAATCTGGATCTCTAGGCCCAGTTACAAAGTCACTCTTAAGGTTCTTTGGGTTGGTACTCTGTTTCGTTCTGGGTGTAAACACGAAGCCAGACAGGTTTACCGTCCCATTACTGTGTATAGGAAGAAAAAAGTACAAAATACTTAACCACCATATAGTATTCTCAATCCTGTCCTCACCCGCGTAAAATATAATATATTTATCCACTTCGGTTATTTAACTTTAATTGAAACTACAAGCCTAGAGCTTATATGATCGTTTAAAAACTCCCGTGAAATAAATTCTAGTCATTTACAAAATTAATCATCATTAATTAGAAATAAATATATATTTTGTCAATACTCATCATGAACAGTGCATTTACTAGTCGATTAAATATCTTTTACTGGTTAAATCAGTTAGTTAGACTAACGCTGCAGCCGGGACAATTTAGCTATAGATTATATTTAGTTCGCTATTCAATTAACACACAATAAAATCCTAGTGGAATATAATTGACGGACTCAACAGTTAAATCACTCAAACTTCTATTATAATATTTACCGCAAACACAGAAATTGAACTAGTCCAAATCGAAAATACTAAGAAATCCACTATAACAATGGTCAGAAAATCGAAGCTAGTAGATTCTGGAAAAATCTGTGGGTACTGAATAATTTGAGTTTAAAAGCTGGAGTATATATCTAAGTATGGGTAGACATCGCTTGTACTTGTTACTTTTGACGCCTTCGCTCAGATTTCGGGCTTTTCGTCGGTCGATCTGCGAATTAGAGGAAAAATTTACACTTTTACCGCTTGCAGACTCTGGCAATCGAGCGAAACCGTCTTGTGATCTGGCAATTAATTACGTTCCAAACGAACGGATTCAAGGGAAGTAACTGTGATTATCTGCCCTTGGTTTCAGATTAAGTCCCGATGACCAATGTCTACCGAAAGCTACGACTTAACTTCGTTAGCTTATCTCCCCCTTTTCTATAAATCCACCATCCCGTCCCCTCTCTACGCGTTCCGTTTATCTGTCTGATTGCAAACATTCCTCGTAGTTTATACGACATAGAGAAAAGAAAATGTGCGTGGCCAAATTAAGAGTTTGACATATATAAAGAAGTGAAGGGGTCTGCGTTTAACAAATAGGTCTGTTGGTAAACATTCTTAAGGCAAATAGAGAAAAGAAAAGAAAATAGGCGTGCTAATTTAAGAAAGAGACAGATATCTGAGTGTAGGAGGGTTTTACGTTAACAAACCGTGCATAGCTCATAAGGAAGTCAGGTGGAAGAAAAATGTAGATATATGAAATCTATTTTCATAATTCTCTGTCACACTGTTCCCTGGAGGATCTTTTTCGAAAGGGAGTCATGACGAGTTACATGCGCAAACCAGGCAAGCTTTCGACGTTTCACTACTGACAAAAGTGGTTCTTGGTGGCCTGCATAGGTGTTTATTTTCTCTCTAACACAAACATTTGTTTTGTGCTCATTATAGCAAATGCGCAAATTTCTTCTATAACATTTATACTCGAAAGCCTGAATCCTTCGCTCCGTATCTGCAGTGAGTGTCCAGCCCTCACACCCATACAAGAGAATAGATAATACAAGTGATTTGTATAATTTGATCTTCACAGGAAAACTGATGTTACTTTTCCAGATCACATTCAGCCTTGTCCTGGCAGCTGAGGCCATCTCAAGTCTTGTCTTGTTTTCTTTACTTGATCTTCCATCACTACGTATAGTGGACCGCAGATATTTAAAGGTGTTAACTTCTTCTAACGTTTGCCCATTTAACGTAATGTTAGTCGGAATGTTTCTTATGGCTATTCACCAATATCTTGCTTTTTTCTATATTAATTTCCATCCCATACGTTCTTGTTCCTTTCTCCAGTTTAGAGGTAAGGTCTTGAAGTTCTGATTCTGTTCCAGCTATAAGATCGATATCATCAGCAAAACGCAGATTGCAAAGAGGTCGGCCTCCAATGGATATAGTTGTTTTATAATCGTAGAGAGCCTCCTGCATAATATGTTCTAGATATATATTAAAGAGCACTGGGGACAGGAAACATCCCTGACGAACTCCTACAGTTGTTTTGAAAAATTCTCCAATGCCATTGCTTGCAAAAACAGCACTGCTTGCGTCCTTGTATAGTGCTTCAATGATATCTATGATGTTGGTATCAAAATTAAATTTTCTCATTATTTGCCATAAGCCTTCATGCCAGACTCGATCGAAGGCTTTTGTGAAATCGATGAAGTTATGGTATAAATCGCGTTTATGCTGGAGATGTTTCTCGATCAGTAATCTAATATTGAAGATTTGTTCTGAGGTACTTCTTTTTGGTCTAAAGCCAGCCTGTTCCTCGGACAAGATTTCTGCGGATTTCTGTTTTATTCTGTTCAAAAGTATCCTTAACATCACTTTACTTGGATGACTAATAAGGCTAATGGTTCTGTAATTCTTGCACATTGTTAGATTTCCTTTCTTTGGAAGCGGTATTACTAATGACTGTGCCCACTCTTTTGGCCATTTTTAGTACTCCATATCTTCTGGCAAATTGTTTTCATGATTTTTACTATATCTGGTCCTCCATATTTCAAGAGCTCTGCTGGGATATTATCCACACCCGGTGACTTCCCTCCTTTCATCGAACATATAGCCTCTTCCCCTTCTTTCCGTAATATTGCAGCATTTCCGAGTTCCCTGTTTTCACACTTAATGAAGTTTAATATGCTATAGTCAGTGTCGAGTTTACAGTTATATAATTCTTTACAATATTCTGTCCACCTTCTCATTACAGCTGTTTTTTCATTGAGCAGAGCCCCATTGCTATCTTTTATGACAGTTACCCTGGGCTGTTAGGGTTTTGATAGTCTTCTTAATGTGTCAAAAGCTGCCTTGCAGTTACCTTTTATTAGCCCCGTATTGGACTCACATTGATCAGCTACCCATGTTTCTTTGTCATGTTTCATTTTCTTTCTAATATTTTTATTCACCGTACTGTATTGCCATGCTGCTTCAGGAACCTCTTTCTTAACCTTTTTCATTTCCCGCCGTGTATCAGATAACTTCAGAATGTCATCTGTAACCCATGGTTTGTTTATTTTCTTTCTTTTACCAAGTATTTCTGTTGCTCATTCAATGAGCACGTCTTTCATGTTGTCTGTGATTGAGAGTAATTACTAGCGCGCACTATACAGTACTTTCTCTCCCTTCATCACAATAACAAACACGTCCTCCCCACGTCGTTCCCTCCTCTCGCTCATTCATTACATAAATCCCAACCCACTATTTTGGTCCCCCTCCCACTCTTCTCTCTGATAAGCCAAAACATTAGTACAGGTAGCTTCACCCAGGCGAGACGGCTGGCCCGCGCGTCTGACCTCCCAAACACTCGGTATTATGCCGACGTTATAAACAAATCCCGGTTACTCATTCACAACGTGAAATGGGTAAATACAAGCGCCCACATCAAAATCGGTAATTGGGACTGTACTGGACTGTACTCGTCCCACAGATGTTCTATAAGGGACATGTCTGGTGATAGGGCAGGCCAATCAATCGTCACAAGGTTCTGCTGCTGTAGATATTGCTGCGTAATGCATGCGGTGTGCGCACGTGCGTTATCCTGCTGGAGAAGCTGCAAGTCTGGATAATTTGTGAACACAGGAGCAACCAATGCACCCAGAACCTCATCTCGATATGTCACAGCATTAACATTTCCTCGGAAGACGTGAAGAGGCAAGCGATGGTAAAAACTGAATCCTCCCCAAATGTGAGTACTGCCACCTCCAAATCTTTTGTGCTGACGAACACAGCAATTTGCAAAGCGCTCTCCACACCGTCGCCAAATCCGCATACTTCCATCAGCAAAGGATATGTTGAATCTGCCCTCGTCTGTGAATAGGACAGCATTCCACTGCAGTCTAGTCCATCTGACATGTTGCTCTGCCCATTGCAGGCGCTGCTGACGATGTCTGCGAGTCAAGTTTGGCCTAACACAAGGTCGTCTTGCAGTAAGGCCTGTGTCTCTGAGTCGTCGTATGACTGTCATTCGAGAGACTTGCCCACGTCTACCCACTATTGCTCTTGCTGTATGACTTTCCGGGAGAGAACGATTCCTTAGGTGACTCAGCACAATATGACGATCTTGCGCAGGGGTAGTAACTCGTGGTTGGCCAGTCCGAAGTCTATCCCGGGCACTGCCAGTGGTTTCGTAACGTTCATTGAGACGAACAATAGTGCTGTGGTGGCAATTCATCCTTCTGGCAATGGCCCGCGAGCTCATTCCGGTCTCCAACATACCAATGACTCGTTTGCGGTCGTTTTCAGATAGTCGTGGCATTTCAAGCACATGTACTGGGTGTTTTCTCTCAACGGCCTTTTTATACCGAGTATACTGCCACAACGCGTACACATTTTCAGGGTCATAGCTGTTGGGAAACTTTTGCACGTGTAACTTTCATTGTTTTCATGTAGCCTGTACACAAATCCGTGGGTTGAATCCTGCACTTTCCATTCCAGCACAAATTCGCTCTCTACCTCATGACAAACACGGGGAAAATCCATTCCCACACTTTTTTTTCCAGTTTCTTTGCATCAGTATATATAATAGTGGTGCATTTTTAATGTGCTTTAGTATATATATATATATATATATATATATATATATATATATATATATATATATATATATATATGTCAAATATCTCTTCAGTCTTGCCGTAATTCTTAGTGCAGTTAAAATTGGTAGCTAGCGAAATGAAGTTATACCTCCCGGGTTATGACCAACAATTATTTTTTATTAAGCCATATATATTAAGAGAAATACAGTAATTAAGTCTCCTATCTCTATGTTATTTATTTACCGATATATATATATATTGGAAGAATTAAAGTAATAAAATCTCCTGGCTCTCTATTATTAATCTACCAAGGAAAAACCGATGAAGGATCGAAGGCGGCTGGACATGAAAGAACGAGAGTCCTCCGAGCGACCGAGGTCACAGAAAATAGCCGCTCGCTACACAGAGACTTCCTCGGCAAGAAATGCCGCTGAGAACTTTAGAGGATCAAAGAGATCTTAGTTCTCCCCCCTCCCCCACCCCACATCAAAGATACCAAGGGCCCTTTTAACTTGCCTGAATACCAACATGAAAAGATCGTTAGACATCCAGCCGCTTTGCACTTGCAAAGAGGTGTGTCTAAACTGGACTACAGCAAGATTGACTGAATCTGAGAGACAATAAGAGCTGTTAAAATAAAAAATGACAGAATAAGTGGGCGGTAACATAAAATAGAAAAATAACAGACAGGTTAACTTCAGACAAGTGCAGACAATTCTAACGATCTGTGGCAGATCCCCCCATCACATAAAACTGAGATTAAGTATAGATATTAACATGTTATAAGTCTCTAACACGTCAACATCCTACGGCAATATCTGCTCTAACACGTCAATATATCACGGCAGTATCTGCTCTAACACGGCAATATACCACGGCAATATCTGCTCTAACACATCAATATACCACGGCAGTATCTGCTCTAACACGTCAATATACAACGGCAGTATCTGCTCTAACACGTCAATATACCACGGCAGTATCTGCTCTAACACGTCAATATACCACGGCAGTATCTGCTCTAACACGTCAATATACCACGGCAGTATCTGCTATAAGACCACATTTTTAAAAGCTGGACGTCCGCCTACTCTTTGTTTACGAACCTTAAACAACTTCCCTTAAGTATAAACACCCGTACACACATTCCTTGACATGGCAAACACACCAAACTGTCACAAACGATTAATTGCTTTTCCTTTATCAGTCGACAGACCACAATAACTGTTGATTGTTTCGGAAACTGCCTTTATTGTTTCTTGGGTCTATCGTTCTAATTAGAGTTAGCGAATATTTAAACTCGACTGAGCGGCATATATACCTTTCAACAAATTGATTAATTAAAAACAAACAAGTTGTGTTTTGCCGGGAACATCAAACAGGGAAAGTAGATTAGGCATATCTGACGCATTTGCGTATTTACAATCTGTTTACATCAATACATGGCAACAACACGTGACTATTTTATTTGTAGCGCGTGTCATGACATTAGGGAAATTATCGATATGATAAGAGAACCCCTGTTTTGTCCTACGCTTGGCTACCGTACAGGCAGGATGTATTTATTTTCCGGATGTCTCTAATCAACGATGTCTTACTGACTCAGATATGTCAGGAAGAAAGCACACAGAATAAGCCTATGTAACAAAGGTGGGTGTAAACAGTAACAAGAAAGGCGCCTGTTGAACAAATTGAAGGCACAAGACTGAGTTGAGTCAATCGGCTTGAGTCGGCAACTTTGCAATTGCAAGTCCCGACGTGAATGAAGGGGACTCGCCAATAACAAACCTGGAAATCCCCAGGGTAGAAGAAGCAGACGTAGATTGTAGAAAAAAACATGGAAAATAGAACTTGAGATGGAAATTAAAATGCTGTAGAAGACATGAAACCACCTTGAGCCAATGGCGCAGGACATGAAGACTTAGCAGAAGTTTGTGGAAGGCGATGCGCCTTCGGGACCTAAAGGTATTGATTGATTGACCGATATGTACAATCCTTTCGTCTACATGGAAACTTATCAATTCTATGTACAAGATGGTATAACATAACAAAAGTAACAGATATATTTTGTACTGAACAAATTGCCAGAAAATGCGTCCTCGTGTAGAACCGAGTTGAAAATTTGACGCAAGGTGATGGAAATTGGATTGTCATGATGGAATTGAATACTCTTGTTCATTATATTCGAGTTAACAGGAGAGAGCTTAGGAAGTAAAAGGGATGTCGCTTTGGGTACGTGCCAGACATTTTACATGAAATTTGTTCCGCCGAGAAGGTTAGAAATAGAATCCTGGAATTAGGAAATTATAGAACCGTAGATGAATATGAGAAATAATTAGTGTTATAGAAGAGGGCAGGCAGATAGATGGATAGATCGATCGATAGATAGATAGATAGATAGATAGATAGAGAGAGAGAGAGAAAGATAGACAGACAGACAGACAGATAGATAGATAGATAGATAGATAAATAGACAGATAGATAGATAGATAGATAGATAGATAGATAGATAGATAGATAGATAGATAGATAGATAGATAGATAGATAGATTGATAGATAGATAGATAGATAGATAGATAGATAGATAGATAGAAAAATAGATAGATAGATAGATAGATAGATAGATAGATAGATAGATAGATAGATAGATAGATAGATAGATAGATTGATAGAAAGATAGATAGATAAATAGGTAGATAGATAGATAGATAGATAGATAGATAGATAGATAGATAGATAGATAGATAGATAGATAGATAGATAGATAGATAGATAGATATGTGACCACGCCATCTTGTCAGCCATATTGTCTCCGTGGTTCACCCATCTTATCAGCCATATTGTCTCTGTGGTTTAGTGCCTTTTCACCACATTATCTTCAAGAAGAAGATTTATTACAAGGCCACAATAAAGCCTACAAATTAGTTGTGTTATTGTTGCGTGCATATTTTGACGCACATATTACAAAAATCGATATGGCTATTTAATATAGACATTCATTCATTTGTGTATGAAAATGCTGTCTATAGTAAAAGCGAGAGAATCCATGTTTGATTCACACTTTTGATTATAGGAGTAATCGTTCTTGATATTGATCCAGCGCAAGGATATTGCTCTTACGTTTGTACTTATTTTTTAGGGCCAGAGAAAATATTAATTTGCTTATTGTGTTTATGGCCTGAATTCATATGTATTACATATTATTAGTACAAGTAGAATCAGTCCTATATTGTATATTTTGGATGGGTAGGCGGGACTAGATTCTTATTATTCCGGTCTAGCGGAAGTATGAGTTGTCTTGACAAGTCGTGATGAGTTCCGAGGTACCGTGATAATGGCTGGTACGCACTTTTCAAAGGGCTGGTAGATTGTTAAGGAAATATAATTCAGGAAGTGGTTTTCTTCTAAAGGAGATGGTATCTCTACTATAGTTTATGTTAGAGACTCTCCTAAGGTACGGTACAATGTATAATTCGGACTCCATGTACTGCCAGACCCTATGTTGATGATCTCATGTCGATTCGACCTAGATGGAACATTGTGCTTCGTATCGCTAGGGTCGTGTTTTGTATCGACAAAGATGACAGACTTTCCTGCAGCGGTTATGGCTACGTGAATTAACCTGATCACCGTAGAGCTGCATGGAAACCTTTATGAAATCATTTATATACCCATTATAAATTAACTCTGGCTTATATTCTCCTTCCTATGAATGAGTGAACGACAACTCAGGGAGGCGGCCATGTTAGATTTCGGTCATCATATGTTTTGATCACTGCCAAGAGAACAGATTATTTATCCTATTATCGGACAGTGACAGGGAGATCTCAATCTTGCTAGAAACCCCCTCTTTCGTGGTTTCATAATATATGCTACAAACTATGGACGTCAAGTAACTTTAGTTATTTACCGATCTGCCTTCACTGACGCGTTTAGTCAGATAGGGGAATGCGGCCATAATATATCATGACATTGAACTTTTGATGTACTGCCCATTATTTCTGAACGTGTCATGACTTCAGATCTGCTATGTATACCTACAAATTGATATGTCAACATACCATGATGTACTCGTATGTCCCAGTGTGTACGTCTGAATAAATTGAGTAAACAAAGATTCCAGCAGTCTGCATTGGTGCCTTGTAGACACAAGTGTATGAGTGGTTATATTGGTCAGCACACGAACAGTACACCATTCGCGGTAATCACACTCTACACTTCTACTTCATACATACACCATCCTGCGTCGGTTGGAGTGACCAAGTTTAGGGCCTGCTTCCCCTGGAGCCTTTGCCTTCCCTAACTCAGGACTAGGGTGAGTTACCCATTTACAGCTGGGTAGACTGGAGCATGCCTGATCTCAACAACACACCACTCTTCCTTACAGAGCATACAGACTGACACTTCATTAGAGTGGAAAGAAGAAAAGAATTTTTTACAGTGGCGAGCCAGATTCCTGGGTCCAGCTTACGCAGTTTTGTGTTGAGAATCACAGTTTACAGCTGAAAGAACATTTGTTTGAACACATCAACACCAGTAGGACAGCTATACAGTCGATGTCAGCTTGACCTGTATTACCGATAGGATGCTGTATCTAGGTTAGCGCTTGTTGACAGTTTTTCGCTGTACAGACAGTATTACACAGGACAGTGGTATCAAGTGTAGAAAATATCTGGAGCAGTATTGTTGACATTTTTCAGCGTACAGAAGAATCACAGTGTTGTTGAACATAAAGTGCATAGTTCATCGTTGGATCTTCATATGCTCAAAAGAGAAAAAATTGACAGTGTAATAGTTTAGAATTAAATCTGTTACTCAATAAAGTGGCAAGTTATTAGAATTAAAATAAACTGTGCCTGCTTTACAACACTATACCTGCAACACATTCCATTCATGACATAAATTATATTGTATGCTATATGCTATTTATGCTTACATGTTATTTGTTTATATGTGTAGGTGTTTATATGTTGCGGGCCTGGATGGGAGGTGACTAGAACAGGAAATACCGAATGATATTGGTCTTGTTCTGGCGTTCGATAGGGAGCAATTTCTTAATTGAAATTTGCATGCAACATAGTTTGCAAATATTTGGTTAGTTGTGACGACTGTTTCATATTTGTATTTGTAACATTTTTTCTGTTCTTTATTTTTGTTTGATTTGTTTGTATAATTGTAGGTCTCATCTTTCCTTTCATTTCAGTTTTTTACACCCTTATGTTTATACACTGTGGCGTTATTTGTCTTGTCATTTTATTATTGCAGTTATCATCACGGTTTCTGTGATCATTTTTTTTCATTTCTCCTATTTAATTTAATTTGATCTCTGCAAATGTGTTCATATTGTCTTTTCTTGTTTGTCCTTTGTAATGTCTTTAGTTGACATATGACGTATAGTGGTATACACTGATAGTATAGTACAGATCAGTACTTTATGATTGTTATTGTTATAAAACAAAATGTACAAGACCTTTGTAAGGCTTGTCTCCCAAAGTGATTGGTAAAGGGAAATATTTTTTCCACAGGTACTCAAGTGATCTTTGATTACATTGAGGTATACAAGACATTTGTAAGGCTTGTCTCCCACAGTATTTGAGATACAGTTATTGTTGTCCACAGGTACTCAAGTTATCATTGGTTATTATAAACCATACAAGTTTGGACTAAGACTAAGTCTATGGTATAGACTTGTCTCTCATTAACGTGAAAGAGGGTAATTTATTTACTTTTTCAGGTTTCTGATTTAAGAAGACAATATGTCTACATTAGATTATTTCATTGCACAAGGAAAATCTCTTGATAAGACTGGAAAGGACTTAGAACAATGGGCTGTTGCTCAATATGACAAAGCATTAGCTGCAGAAGAGAAAAAAATTGCTGCTGCTGTTGAAGAAAGAAAAGCTGCTGCTGAGGAAAAAAAAGCTGCGGCTGAGGAGAGAAAACTTCAAATAGAAGAAAAAAAAGCTGCTGCAGAAGAAAGGAAAGCTCTAGCTGAGGAAAAAAGATTAGAAAAAGAAGCTGATACTGCTGCTGAACTTAAGAAATTGCAGATGCAAGTGGAGGAAAGGAGATTTGAGGCAGAACAGAAGAAATTAGAAGCTGATGCAGAGCAGAACAAATTAGAAGTTGCTGCTGCTGCAGAACAGAAAAAATTAGAAGTTGCTGCAGAACAGAAAAAATTAGAAGTTGCTGCTGCTGCAGAACAGAAGAAATTAGAAGCTGATGCAGAGCAGAAAAAATTAGAAGTTGCTGCAGAACAGAAGAAATTAGAAGCTGCTGCAGAACAGAAAAAATTAGAAGTTGCTGCTGCTGCAGAACAGAAAAAATTAGAAGCTGCTGCAGAACAGAGAAGATTAGATAGAGAAGCTGAAGAGAGAAAAGCAATAAGAGAACATGAGTTTGAATTAGAGAAATTAAAATTGACATGTATGAGTAATGTTAATCAGGCATCTGGTGGTAATGGTAAACCCTTTGTGTACAAGGTCAAGGTACCAGCGTTTAACCCTACCAGTGATGACATAACATTTTGGCTTTCTAGATTTGAACGGGCTTGTCGATCTCATAATGTTGACAAATCACAGTATGTGAATCAGTTGTCTGAAAATCTAAAAGGGGAGTCCCTAAGTAACACCCTGACATGATTCTTAGTAACTCTAACATTAAAGAGAGTATGCCAGTTGCTTCGGCAACAGAATATAATCAGAATTACTCACACTCAAATCAGGGTTCTTCTTCGAAGAACTGGAATCGGGCTGATAGTCCTCGACACGCGAGGGGTACCCATAATGTTAGAAATTCTCGGAAAGGGAGTAGCTATAGGAACTACCCAAGTGCTTCATGGAGACAAAAGAAACAATATTACAGGGATACTCAATATAACGAGCATGATGATTATGATCATGAATATTATGATTCAAACCCAAATAGGGGTTATAACAGAGGCAATAATAATTATAGAGACAATTATAACCGAGGTAGATCACAACACAAAAGACATGGTAAATCTTATTACCAGGCTAACTCTGCACAACAGGAGTTCCACGACACCGATAATCAGAATAATGATAAAAAAGACTCCAACAGTGTAGCAAATTCCGCTTTCGATTTTGCTAGAGCATCTGAGTGTTCGCAATGCAAAACATTATTCGATCCAACCACAGTGTCTACTTTAAGCTGCGGTCACCCGCTTCCCGCTCTCCATGCGTCAATTGCGCATAATGGAAGGGTTGCTCTTGTCTTTAATAGGGGCCTAATAGATGGTACTCCGGTATCAATTCTTTTCGATTCGGGGTGCACTACCATTGGAGTGAGGCAATCACTCGTAAATCCTTCTCGAGCTACAGGCAATATAGTCAAATGTGTAACATTTGGTGGCACATTGGAGAAGTACTCCACTGCCATTATCAATATTGCTACGCCTTTCTTTACAGGAGAGGTGCAAGCATGTCTCTTGCCGAATCCGATCGCTGATCTTATCATCGGTCGCATTCACGGGGTGAAAGAATGCACTCCACAGCAAATTTCTAATTGGGAAAATGTTAATATGCAATCGGCTAATGCAGTAATCACTAGGGCTCAAGCTCTTAATATGCCACAATCTTCACGTTCTGAAGATAATGATGCGCAGATCCAAGATGATCCCTTGGAGATTTCCCACGATTCCTTTATCAAACAGCAGGAAGATGATCCTACTCTAAAGAAATTCTTTACTCTGGCAACAAAAGGTGATCCGAATAAGGATACTAATCGTAAATCTTGGATTACGATGAAGAATGGCGTACTTGTACGTATGGTACAAGACTCCGCTAAGTCCATTCATTCTCAAATCCTTGTGCCTAAAAATATGAGAGTTAAAATCTTACAGCACGCTCATGATTCGCAGTGTGCTGGACATATGGGTTTTTCCCGTACTAAAGCTAGAGTTCTTCAATCTTTCTTTTGGCCTGCTGTAAATAAGGACATACGAATCTATTGTCGATCTTGTAAAGTATGTCAAGAGATTAAATCCAGAGGTCCACGCCATGATGCACCTATTCAGGCTGCAGACATTCCCATTCGGCCATTTCAAAAAATGGCGATAGACATCATTGGTCCATTTAAGATAAAGTCTGCTAGGGGACACCAATTTATTTTGACGTGTGTTGATATGTGCACACGTTGGCCGGAGGCTGTTCCTCTAAAGAGCATAACTACTGCTGATGTCGCAGATGCTCTTTGGTTAATATTTTCTCGTCTGGGGTTTCCAGCAGAAATATTATCCGACCATGGTACCCAACTCATATCGGATACCATGTCTCAAGTAATGTCGACTCTGAAGATAGAGAGATCGCTGAGTAGTATTTATCATCCTATGTCCAATGGGATGGTGGAACGTTTGAATAGAACTCTGAAAAACCTACTAGGTAAGATAACAAAAGATCATCCTCAGGATTGGGATAGGGTTTTACACGCGGCTCTCTTTGCATATAGAGAGGTCGCCAACGAACATACAGGATTTTCTCCCTTTGAACTTGTCTTTGGCGCGAAACCGCGAGGTCCCATGTCCTTACTTCATGATCTTATAACTGCTGATAATATTGTCGATGACACAAAATCCTCTTATGAATATGTCATCGCACTTAGACACAAGATTATTGAAGCATGCAAATTGGCAACTGCTTCTTCTGAATTTGCGAAACAGAAGGCAAGGGAATTTGCCAATAAAAAGAGATGTTTGCGTCAACTTTGTCCAGGTGACAAAGCATTTGTCTTGCTACCTTGTAGGGAAAATAGACTTCTCATTTCTTGGAAAGGTCCGTACGATATAATATCAAAAGTTTCCGATGTTGACTATATCGTCGATATTGACGGGAAGCGTAAAACCTTCCACATCAACATGCTCACGGAATTCCATGAACGTCCTGATTATTTACAACCTGTTTTCCAGGCAACGGACGATTTTCCAGTCCAACATGGACAGTACTCATCTCTGTCAGTAATACAGGATGAGGAAACGAGTTTCTCGGATGTAAATTTACCTTTTCCAATGATTCCTCTTCACTCTAATGAATCATGGAAAGATGTTGCAATTTCTCCAGAATTATCTCCAGGAGAGCAGAAACAAGTTTCTACTATGTTAGAACAATTTCAGGATGTCCTTACTGACATTCCTGGTCAAACTGATGTCATTCAACATGACATTATTCTTACTGACCATAGTCCTATAAGAGTCAGACCGTATCCTATCCCGATACATTTTCAAGCACAGGTAGAGAAAGAGTTAGATGAGATGATAGAGTTAAAAATTATTGAACCATCCACATCAGCATATTCTTCGCCGATGGTTATAGTACGAAAAAAAGACAATAACATACGTCTTTGCGTGGATTATCGCAAATTGAATCAAGTGACTAAATTCGATGCTGAACCTATGCCTTTACTAGAAGAGCTACTTACGAGACTATCGAATTCTCACTTCTTTACTAAACTCGATTTGTCTAAGGGATATTGGCAAGTTCCACTATCCGAACACGCCAAACCGTTTACTGCTTTTTCGACGCCTAGGGGTCTATTCCAATGGAATTTCATGCCTTTCGGTCTTATGAACGCCCCTGCAACATTTGTACGCATGATGCGTCGAATCCTATCTCATCGCTCAGATGTCATTGCGTATCTTGATGACATCTGTCTTTTCAGTGATACTTGGAATGATCACTATAATGGTATAAATGAACTATTGTCTATCTTACGCGAGCATAACCTGACAGCGAAACCATCGAAAGCATGTATTGGTTTTAGCGAAATATCTTTCTTAGGACACCGTGTTGGTCATGGGTTCCTAAAAACAGAAGACCATAATACAAGTAAGATACTTAACATTTCTATTCCTAAGACTAAAAAGCAAGTACGAAGTCTCTTAGGTCTAATACAATTTTATGGACGATTCATCCCGAATCTGTCCTCCATTATGTCACCTCTTTCTTCCTTGCTAAAGAAAGGGTCTCCTAATGTAGTTCATTGGACTCAAGAATGTCAATCCTCTTTGGATAAGGTTAAAACTATGTTTTCTACTTCACCTATCCTAGTATTGCCTTCTAAGGATAAGACATTTATTCTTCGTAGTGACGCTTCATCCACCGGGATTGGAGCTGCACTAATGCAAGAGTACTCTGGAACTCTGCATCCTGTGATGTATATTTCTCGGAAATTAAATGCCGCAGAGAAGAATTACTCGGTCCTAGACCGTGAATTATTGGCTATGGTTTGGTCAATCCTTAAACTGCAAAGATTTCTTCTGGGCGCGCATTTCATTGTGGAAACTGACCAGAAAGCTCTTACGGCTATTCAGAGTAAAAATCTGAAGAGCGCGAGATCAACGCGATACGCGATTGCTCTACAGCCATTTCATTTTTCGGTGAGAGCTATCCGTGGGTCAGAAAATGTGATGGCAGATATTTTGTCTAGATGCCCACATGATTCATAACTGTTATACAACTTTGATACAGTTGTTTCTATGTTGAAATGTGTACACATATGTAATATATCATATATTGATTGTAACACTACTTAGCGGTTCATTGATATTTATTCACCGCTGATCTTTCAATGTTTTTCGTCTTTGATGATCATGATGTTAAGATATCTTAGATGAAATTTATGTATAAACTAATGTGGAAATTGTGTCATTGCTAATATTGTAGTATGCGTTGGTGACACCTCTCTGGAAATATTTATACTTAGAGAAGTACTTTCTCTAAGGTCATAAAACTTATGCTTATCATCTGCGCATTGTATTGGCGCGTTGTGAGCCTATTGTATGTTGCTCCTAGATTAATTTCAAAAAAAAAAAATGTACCTTTTTTTTCCCGAGGGGTGTGGTAATCTGTTGCGTGCATATTTTGACGCACATATTACAAAAATCGATATGGCTATTTAATATAGACATTCATTCATTTGTGTATGAAAATGCTGTCTATAGTAAAAGCGAGAGAATCCATGTTTGATTCACACTTTTGATTATAGGAGTAATCGTTCTTGATATTGATCCAGCGCAAGGATATTGCTCTTACGTTTGTACTTATTTTTTAGGGCCAGAGAAAATATTAATTTGCTTATTGTGTTTATGGCCTGAATTCATATGTATTACATATTATTAGTACAAGTAGAATCAGTCCTATATTGTATATTTTGGATGGGTAGGCGGGACTAGATTCTTATTATTCCGGTCTAGCGGAAGTATGAGTTGTCTTGACAAGTCGTGATGAGTTCCGAGGTACCGTGATAATGGCTGGTACGCACTTTTCAAAGGGCTGGTAGATTGTTAAGGAAATATAATTCAGGAAGTGGTTTTCTTCTAAAGGAGATGGTATCTCTACTATAGTTTATGTTAGAGACTCTCCTAAGGTACGGTACAATGTATAATTCGGACTCCATGTACTGCCAGACCCTATGTTGATGATCTCATGTCGATTCGACCTAGATGGAACATTGTGCTTCGTATCGCTAGGGTCGTGTTTTGTATCGACAAAGATGATAGACTTTCCTGCAGCGGTTATGGCTACGTGAATTAACCTGATCACCGTAGAGCTGCATGGAAACATTTATGAAATCATTTATATACCCATTATAAATTAACTCTGGCTTATATTCTCCTTCCTATGAATGAGTGAACAACAACTCAGGGAGGCGGCCATGTTAGATTTCGGTCATCATATGTTTTGATCACTGCCAAGAGAACAGATTATTTATCCTATTATCGGACAGTGACAGGGAGATCTCAATCTTGCTAGAAACCCCCTCTTTCGTGGTTTCATAATATATGCTACAAACTATGGACGTCAAGTAACTTTAGTTATTTACCGATCTGCCTTCACTGACGCGTTTAGTCAGATAGGGGAATGCGGCCATAATATATCATGACATTGAACTTTTGATGTACTGCCCATTATTTCTGAACGTGTCATGACTTCAGATCTGCTATGTATACCTACAAATTGATATGTCAACATACCATGATGTACTCGTATGTCCCAGTGTGTACGTCTGAATAAATTGAGTAAACAAAGATTCCAGCAGTCTGCATTGGTGCCTTGTAGACACAAGTGTATGAGTGGTTATATTGGTCAGCACACGAACAGTACACCATTCGCGGTAATCACACTCTACACTTCTACTTCATACATACACCATCCTGCGTCGGTTGGAGTGACCAAGTTTAGGGCCTGCTTCCCCTGGAGCCTTTGCCTTCCCTAACTCAGGACTAGGGTGAGTTACCCATTTACAGCTGGGTAGACTGGAGCATGCCTGATCTCAACAACACACCACTCTTCCTTACAGAGCATACAGACTGACACTTCATTAGAGTGGAAAGAAGAAAAGAAACTTTTACAGTTATATTTGTGTTTTTCGCTATTTCTAGAGCGATAATCGCGAGTGTTATTTGCGTGGCGCAATTAATACGCGCAGCTAATTAAGTTGAGTGATTCGGCCTAGAGCGTATAAAAGAGATAGCGAGCGGCAAACAGGCCTTTTTGAAGATTCAGTCCAGACAAGAGAAAACGAAGATACTAGGCGCCCTGTCTGGGTAGAACAGAGACATGACACAAAGGCTATAAACACTGTCTGGGTGTTCGGTAGTATTAAATGTTGATCTGTATAAGGCTTTGTGTTGCTTGATTTGCTAAGTCTGCTGCTGAGAGTGTTGCAAGCAACCAATAATTGCAACCCCTTCAAACGATCCTTAATAAATTTTCTTAGTGCATGGGTCTTGGGTGTGAGGTAGCCACATCGACATAAGTTCACCGCCACCACACCTAGTGCCCTGTCACAAGTGGCGTCGTCGGCAGGATTGACAGACAGCCCGCAGTGAAGCAACTCTTCAGCAATCAGAGTAGCAACAGCCGAAACAGTAGAACACCCAGTTCAGTTCATGGCGAGGGACGGGATCATCCAGTTTGTTAATATTTCTAGTCAACTCTACTAGCAACAAGATGGCGGCGCGCAACACACGTGCTGCTAGTAGATTGGATAACGAAGATGTGGCTGAGGTGGATGACCCTGTAGTGGGGCTGGATCGTCGACCAGAACGAGTACAGTACATCGTGGTACCTACTCACAAGAGAGTGCGGTGCTTTGGGGAGCGCACGGGTCCTACGGCCGAGGAATATGTCACAGAGGTGAGAGCTGCCTGGAGAGTAGGGATGATGAGTAAAGAGGACCAGGCAGATGTTATTCTGTACAGTGTGACCCCAAGTGTCCACAGGGAGCTGAGGATTCAGGCTGATGACGATGACCCAGAATCGATGCTACATTCCATTCTTAGGGTGTATGGGGAACGTCGAAGCATCCCAGAGCTAATGGCCACTTTTTATTCTACCCGGCAAGGTGCAAGGGAATCTCCTTGGGAATTCTCCCATCGCATTCACGAGGTGTTTGAAAGTGTTGTAAGAGCACAAAAGCAGAATAACGTCACACCTTTGGAGCCATCCTTTCTTCGTGACCAGTTTGCTGCTTGTCTTAGAGATGATCTACTAAGAAAGCTTGCAAAGGAAACGATCATCAAAGAGCCTACAGCATCGTTCACGTCGGTGAGGGACTATGCCCTACGGTTTTTATAGACGGAACCCACGGCTGGTGTTGCCAGTGTCGAAGCAGCTTCTGGAGCAGGTGTCGCCAGTGTCGAAGCAGCAAATACGGTGACGGTACCAGATGCACATGTATTAAACGCAGAAGTGGAGCGGTTCAGAGCACAGGTGGCTCAATTAGAGGCTAAAATTGATGCGATGACTCAGGAGCAGGGGAGACGTACCAGGACAGTTCGTTGTTTTAGATGCAGAGAACTAGGCCACGTACAGAATCGATGTCCACAGGCATTAAACTAGACCCCTCTGCGCCTGGGAGTCAGGTTACAGAAGGGGAACAGAATGAGTCAAAGATAAAGATGGTTGGTGGTCGACCGGAGTGTGAGGTGCTTATAGCAGGAAAGAAAGTCAAGGGCGGCCAGGAATGTAAGGGTAGCAGGAGGCGACCCAGGGCACAGAGGAAGCCTAGGAAAATAAGATGCTTCAACTGTGGGGACTTTTCAAACCACATGGCAGCCAAGTGTCCCCAGGGCCCGCTTCCTAAGCGATGTTTTCATTGTAAGTCTCCAGGCCATTTGATATCGGTTTGTCCATCAAAGAGCGCTCTCTCTAGGCGTACCAACACCTTTAGATTGCCTCACAGTTCAAGCCAAGAGACGTTAGTGACAACTGTCACCCTAAGGGCACAAAGAAAAGTGGTCGACATTCAGAGGAGGAGACTCATCTAAAACACGTTGAAGGACACGGTTCCAGGCTACGAGGGGCGCACGTAAGAGCAGAGGCACCGTTGCAGAATTTTACAGCAGTCCAGAAAGAGAGATGTGACAAGCTGCCGTGTCCTATTCCACTACGGGTGGGAGAATTGGTGAGGAAAAGATTGCACTGCGCTGAGAGATCCCAAATTCGTGACATGTGGTCAGAAGAGGAGTACATTGTTGTTCGTGCTCCCACAATGACAGGAGGTCCATATGTCATCCAACGAACAGATAGAGCGAGTCCGAGCATTAGAGTCACTGGTAACGAACTGAGAAGAAGTGAAGGCAAAGATGATTCTCCAGATTTGGTTGATACGACTGAAGCGCCAGAGGTAGTGATGTTGTCGGGACGACAACAAAATCAGGCGGGGAATATGTGACCGCGCCATCTTGTCAGCCATATTGTCTCCGTGGTTCACCCATCTTGTCAGCCATATTGTCTCTGTGGTTTAGTGCCTTTTCACCACATTATCTTCAAGAAGAAGATTTATTACAAGGCCACAATTAAGCCTACAAATTAGTTGTGTTATATTTGTGTTTTTCTCTATTTCTAGAGCGATAATCGCGAGTGTTATTTGCGTGGCGCAATTAATACGCGCAGTGGATTAAGTTGAGTGATTCGACCGAGGGCTTATAAAAGAGATAGCAAGCGGCAAACAGGACTTTTTGAAGATTCAGCCCAGACAAGAGGAAACGAAGATACTAGGCGCCCTGTGTGGGTAGAACAGAGACATGACACAAAGTCTATGAACACTGTCTGGGTGTTCGGTAGCATTAAATGTTGATCTGTATAAGGCTTTGTGTTGCTTGAATTGCTAAGTCTGCTGCTGAGAGTGTTGCAAGCAACCAATAATTGCAACCCCTGTCAAACGATCCTTAATAAATTTTCTTAGTGCATGGGTCTTGGGTGTGAGGTAGCCACATCGACATAAGTTCACCGCCACCACACCTAGCGCCCTGTCACAGATAGATAGATAGATAGATAGATAGACAGACAGACAGATATAGATAGATAGATAGATAGATAGATAGATAGATAGTTAGATAGATAGATAGATAGATAGATAGATAGATAGATAGATAGATAGATAGATAGATAGATAGATAGATAGATAGATAGATAGGTAGATAGATCTCACTTCTTGATACACTGACATACTCTTAGATGTCGAGTAAAAGTAAGTTCCAATATATACTACTCCTCAAAAGTCAAGGGCCACCCTATTATTTTCAATACACTTTTATATAAGCGCATAGAATGATTAAATGAACGAAGTTTTTAGTAAAATGGGTGCAATATCTTCCTCTGACAGTCCTCTATGCACGTTAAGCATAAAATCAACTCACCGACAACCATGGTGATCACGTGCGATTTGGTTTGCTGACAATAAATTCACATTTTTAATCTGTTTTTTTCCAACTTCCGTACAACCAAACAGGTGAAGTAATCGTACTGATTGACATTGCACGTGCAATGGCGACTTTTCGTGAACAGAGTTCACTCTTAATTTGTTTTACAATCAGCAGACTTAGGGTAGTTTCATCACTTGCAAAAACCATGCCACCGAGAAGAAGTCTTGACACCTTACAAAGAATTAGGGCTATAGCGTGGGTTGAAAGTGGTTTATCTGTCCGTGCGATTGCTAGACGGCTTGCAGTGTCACACTCTCCTATCCAAAGAATTTTGGAGAGGTTTCAGGCCACAGGAAGTGTGAAGGATCGCCACCGGCCAGATCGCCCTAGATGCACAAATAGACATGATGACCGGTACCTCTTGTTGTCAGCCCTGCGCCATTGAACAGTGACTTGTTCCATTCTAAGATGTCAGCTGAGACAAACTGTAAACGTTAATGTCAGTCAAAGCACCTTTCGCAGACGTTTACATGAATTTGGACTGGCTGCTCGACGTCCTGCAGTCAGAATCCCTCTTACTTCTGCTCATCGCAGAGCCCGTGTTGCTTGGTGTCGCGAGCACATCCGATGGACAAGTCAACAATGGAGTCAAGGTCTCTTCACTGATGAATCTCGCTTCACTGTGTCATTCAATGATGGCAGGATTCGAGTTTGGAGACGACCAGGAGAGCGATTTACTGATGACACAATTCGAGAGGTGGATCGTTATGGTAGGGGTTCTGTCATGGTTTGGGGAGGCTTCTACAGACACGGCAGGACCCCACTCTACATCATTCAAGGCAACTTGACCGGCCCAAGATACCAGAGCGAAATCTTGAGACCAATTGTTCAGCCTGCTCTGGAGGCCATAGGTGGTAATGCCATCCTCCAAGATGATAACGCTCGACCCCATCGAGCTCGTGTGGTGAATGAGTTTATTCAGCAACATGGGATCATCAGGATGGCGTGGCCAGCTCATTCACCTGACCTTTCTCCGACTGAGCACCTCTGGGATGTCCTTGGTCGAAGATTGTCAACAAATCACCCCCTGCCAATGGATGTTGCACAGCTGACTGCATTTCTGCTTCAGGAATGGCAAGCTGTTCCTCGGGATACTCTTCGGACCCTTGTGGACGCGATACGTCTACGCTGTCTTGAATGCATTGCTGCAAACGGTGGTCATACCCGATTTGAAAATGTCTATTTGTCCAATATCTATTGTGTGACTTTTGAAAAGGTGGGTGACACACTTCACAGCTTCATTGCGTTTGAATGTGTGTTTCCATTTCTTTACGTGACATGTCAATTTGGTATTCAATAAATGCCGTTTTGACTGATACCAATTACGTTTATATCAGATTTGTTTTATGGTTTCAACCAAGGTTTTTCTAAGTGGCCCTTGACTTTTGACGAGTAGTAATATATTAAATATTATTACTTTAAAATACAATATTTGAATATGTATGACCAGTTCTTCATTTTTAGCAAACAATTTTCACCTTCTGTTATTGAATTTAGTTTGTTTTCTATCTACCCTTCATCAAAGAATCTCATTTAAAGTCAACAGGCTTTTTTCCGTATCACTGAATTTACATTCCTGGAGTTACTGCTATTAATTCCTTCTACCTGTGAATTTGAGCGTTCGATTGGCAGCGGGATTAACGCGCTGGCCTCTCACGTCAAAGCTACGGGGTTCAAAACACAGTAGAATCACGCTCCAGTGTACCCAGCTGTAATTGGGATAACTTGGTCGCATGACTGTTCATGGCCTCAGATCACGTGGGAGTTAAAGGATATTTTTCGGTTGATTTTATATGCAAAGCCCGTGCAGTTACAGGAGACAGCTTAGAAATACAAAATGATAGCTGTAGTTTTGGTTCCTGACTGTGGTCGTGATTTAGGTTCTTGACAATGGTCGTGATTTAGGTTCTTGACAATGGTCGTGATTTAGGTTCTTGACAATGGTCGTGATTTAGGTTCCTCACTATGGTCGTGATTTAGGTTCTTGACAATGGTCGTGATTAAGGTTCTTGACAATGGTCGTGATTTAGGTTCCTCACTATGGTCGTGATTTAGGTTCCTCACTATGGTCGTGATTTAGGTTCTTGACAATGGTCGTGATTTAGGTTCTTGACAATGGTCGTGATTTAGGTTCTTGACAATGGTCGTGATTTAGGTTCCTCACTATGGTCGTGATTTAGGTTCTTGACAATGGTCGTGATTTAGGTTCTTGACAATGGTCGTGATTTAGGTTCCTCACTATGGTCGTGATTTAGGTTCTTGACAACGGTCGTGATTTAAGTTCTTGAATATGGTCGTGATTTAGGTTCTTGACAATGGTCGTGATTTAGGTTCCTCACTATGGTCG
>JAMPIV010005276.1:252500-390000 GCA_024509875.1 Oreohelix idahoensis | reverse complement strand
ATGTGTGGCGTTCTTCTGTTGCGGCCGATTTACTTTTTAGTAAACTAATAGAATACCAGACGTTCTGGTTTCATTATATATACTAGTGTAAAAGCCCGTCATATACAGGAATTAAATTCAAAAGCACCAATAACTAACTGCAATTTTAATTATTCAGATACTTTTGGAAAAACAATGTTAGTTGGGAACATTCCATTGTCCATCAAAAGAGCACCTTGATTTTCTGTTGTTTTAATTTGTACTTTTACATTGTTGGGATTTCTCGACCGAGAGAGTGCGACGTACAGCTGTCCATGAGAGAAGAATGGCTCGCTCAAAAAGATTCCAACATGTTCAAATGTTTGCCCCTTCGATTTGTTGATGGTTATCGCAAACCGTTCACAGTTAGATTTTATTGGCGCATGCACACCAACACTTGCGCACTTTTCTTTGTCGAGTGTTACTATTTTCGGGAGAGTACATATAAGGGAATCAATACAATTAATGTCTAACTTTCAACCAAAGTTGCATCCCTTAGCGTTACGCACTGACAAAAAAAGCTGGGATTTTATATATAGGATATATTATATATATGTATGTAATGTGTGAATGTGTGAGTGTGTGTGTGTATATATATATATATATATATATATATATATATATATATATATATATATATATATATATATATATATATATATATATATATATATATATATATACTACTGGACAAAAGTTAAGGGCCGCAATTCAGTTTAGACAAGGCTTATATAATTGATTGGCAAACTGTAAAGACAATTGAAAATGTCATTAAAACTGAGCTCAGAGAAATGTGTATACATTTCCGTGTGCACTAGGTTAATTTTTTGTTAATGTCCAAAAACTGGGTCACTTTAACCCGCACGTGAAAATTGCCATTGTTGCTGCAAAAACTCGTGGTTTTTGCAACACACCCCACTAGTTCAAAAGGTGAAAAAGTGAGTTGAATTTGAATGCACGTGGAAAATGATCATCTGTAAAGAGTATTCACCGTTGGTATGCAATAAATCAGTATGACAAGTGGTCGAAATGATCACTGCAATAGCCATGCCACCAAGGAGAAGTCTCAGCACTGCAGACCGTGGTCGAGCCATGGCATGGATTCAGGATCATGTTGCAAGACGTTTAGCAGTGTCCCACTCTACCATTCAGAGACTTCTTGAGAGATTTCAAGCTACCGGACATTTGGAAAATCGACCCTGCTCAGGAAGAATTATATAAACCTTGTCTAAACTGAATGGCGGCCCTTAACTTTTGTCCAGTAGTATATATATATATGACCTCGTTATACACATTGTGTTGAGACAGCTTTATCACGTAACACGAGTTCCTACAGAAATCACCACTTCAAGAGCATGGAATTGCTTGATGCAGGCTTGCTACGAGATGACAAGCTACAGTGGTTGCCCATGAAGTCACTTTCTTTTGGGCATGTTAGGATACAAAGAAAGTTGATGATGATGATGCTGATGATGATAATAATATAATCCCTTTAGCTGTGAGCAGGTGTAGCTCTTGACAGCCCATTGCCTCTCTGACAAAGGTACACGTCTTCCTCAGTTGTTGTGATGATGTGTAGAGTGTATTGTGGATGGTTGGGTGCGATGGGAGTAGCTGGTGTCGCAGGTCAGTTAGTCTTATGCACTGTAACAGCAGGTGTTCAACTGATTCCTCGTGGTGGTGGCAGTGCCTACAGTTTGGTTCACGTAGTGGGTCTATTCTATTTAAATGTTTATTGACGGGGGCATGGCCTGTTCTCAGCTGGAAAATTAGACTCTGATCTCTTCTTTTCAGTTGTTTAACTGGATCTTGAGGGTTTGGTTTAGCTTGATGTTTGAAGAATGGACGCCCTGTCTGGGAGGTAGCCCACTGGTTTAGCCATTCTTGCCTATAATTGTTTCTCAGGATCTGTTGGTAGGTTTGCAGTTTGGTACTTGATGGGAACTGGGGCAGTGCTGCTCCTCTTTTGCTCATCGGCGTTTTCATTTCCTGGGACTCCGACATGCCCAGGGATTCACTGGAGTGTAACTTCGACGCAATAGGAAGTGAACAGTCGGTCAATTAATCTACAGATGTTATTAATATCAGAAGACATTTTGCTAGAGTGTTCTTGTCTGCTGAGGAGTCAGAGAGTTCTGATCTTACTGTAGGAGTAGTTGCCTGCCAACAAAGTGGTTCATTATTGACAGTTACCATAGGCTTTCTAACTGCTAGTAGGTGGTGTTTGATGCTAGCTTCTTTTGCATTTTAAGAAAAGATGTCTTTTGTATTCTGTGTTTTTGGTGCCACAGCTCTATCATTTTCCTATTTTCCTCCTTTGTGTCCATTCTAAGATACCTATCGTATGTTTCCACAGCTGAACGTTCTCTTCTTAGGTTTAAGGGTTCAATATTGGTGTTTATTTCGCATGCATCTGTCGGCGTTGTCTTCATGACACCACTTATAAACCGTAGAGCGTGATTTTGGACTTTGTCTAGCTTTTGTATAAGGCTTTTACTTGCAATAGTTTGGAGGGGGAGCAAGTAGTCAATTACTGGGTGCACATATCCAGTATAGAGTTGGCGTAATGAGTGCTGGTCTGCTTCCCACCCACAGGAGGAAAGGTGCTTGATGAGCCTAAGTCTTGTGGATGCTTTCTCAATCAGCTTGTCTCCAAGATATCTCGGGCATTCTTCGTATGGTAGTTTCTCTCCATTCAACCAGACCTCAATGTTGTTCTCATTAACTCTCGTGTTTAGTCTGAACAGGCCGTACACAGTTTTATCTACATTGATTTCAAGTTTCCAGAATTGGTAGTATGCAGAGATGGTTGTCAGGTTTTTGTTCATATTTTTGGTGATGGTTTGGAGGTATTTTCCTTTTGTCCAGATGAATGCCTGTAACTTTCGTTGTTGTTGTTCTCATATGTCGTATATTTAAGCAATAAACTTATATCGCACTCTTAATCGTTAACTCGGGACCCCAAGATGCAGCAATAGTGAATGCAGTCAGCGACCCATAGCTGTACTGCTTGCATCAGGACCAGCGAACCAGAGCTGGTCAAGATCGCACTCCACCTCCACGTGGTGGTCCTGGAAACAGTCTGCAGCAGTGCAGTCTGGCTGAGCGAATGCGGATCGCAATGGGAAGGCAAACCCGGTCCCTAAAAAATGCCGTGCTGAAGTCGGATGTGTCGACCGAAAAGTGCAGATATCCCAGCTTAGGCGTAAACAGACACAACGCAACCACCGTCCTTTTCAGGGCGAACGAGGAAGAGGAAGAAGAAGAAATCGTTAACTCCTTAGTAATTAACTTGTATCTCTCGTACTGTCTGTGTATTATTATATAGGCAAAATTCTTCATTTGGGAGGCGGTGGCCTCTTTTCTATGTCGAGATAATAGAAATGGAAGTTATTGTCGCGGGGATGCAGAAAAACGCTTCATGATTTGTTAGTTATCATTATATAATTGAGAAGATTAGACTGAGAATTTGCTATATTATAAGCAACATTCGGTATATGCATCCACGTTGCTACTATATGACAAGGCTCCAATCAGAAATGTTGTATTTTAACATATCAAATACCAAACCAATAGCAATCAACTTGCGTATTTTGGTAGGGGATATCCCCACTACCCTATCTAGGAAAATTCCTGCGTGACACATAAAATGTGATTTCTTCACAAGTCATTCCCATATAACGTATTTTCTCTTCCGTTGATATTGATTATGATTATAACCCATCACTTCATAGATCTATCACTGATAATATTTTTCAAGATTGACGGCTTACCGTCGCTATTGCCTACGACAAATGTGTCCGGAAGCGATTACATTATTTTTTACGCTAGTCTTTAATCTGTCACCAGATTAATATTTACCGACACGTTCTTGTGCACACACAAAAATATCAAGCAACAAATCGGCCGGAGAGAAAATATTATCAGGGATAAGACTGTGACCATCTCTGCTTTGTTTACGTATTAATCCGGGCGCTCCCATTCACTGTCTGGTCGGAAATGTGTTACGCACTCGTAAACAAAATTTCAGTCTACAGATCCAGGAGTCAATATGGGTTCAAACGGAAGTCAGTAATTACAATAATCAGTAAAGATGGTCAATGAAGCCCAGACATAACAAGAATTAAAGGAAGAAAGTGTAAACATTGAATCGAAAATCACAACTACTGTCAGAGGTTGGAAAAAAAAGAAAGTAAAGAGCACAGAATGAATTATAGGATGGCACAGAAAACGTGACTTTCTAGGTCATTTCATCACAGGAGTCGATCTTCTCTGCTGTGACGTAGGATCCCGCAGTACCATAATCCTCTGGGACAGTCATATATAATTGTGGCTTAAACAGGTGAGGACGACGTGCTGATACATCGTCGTCTTTATCTTTTACTCCAAGCGCTCTCAGAAATCAACTTTAATATACGATTATAGTTTTCCAGAAGAATGTTAAAAATACCACAGACAGGTAATGAGAGTAATAAGGATGTCCTGAAAGTAGCTAATGTACAAAGGAAGCTTAATGCTCGTATTACGATTAACCAAGCCATCTTTTTGGGCGTGTTATGAGAACAGGCAAGCTTTATAATGTTGTGACGACAGGACAGATTAAGGGAGAAAGACATGGGGTAACAAAGAAAGCACATAAAGTTTAACATCGTAGTATTAAAATAAATCAACAACGTACTGATAAAAACCATCAGGAATATGAAGTTGTGGAGAGACATAATCGCGTATGCCAGTGGGCACTGTACCCAAAGGAGAGAAAAAAATTCCATTTCTTTCCATGGCTTTCCAAAAAATTAAATGTCTTTTTTAATTGCGAGATTCCGTTTAGTGCGCGTCGGTATTATTTCCCGCACTGGCCGTGACTACGACGCAAATATCCACACAAATATTTACGAGTATTTCAAATTACGTGCTTGAAATCACGCGGCATGTCTTAGAACGAGTGTTCAGTTACTATTGAGACATTAGTTAGTTCATTTACTTGTTGGATAAACAAAATAAACTAAACAAGTTAAGAACGTTTTCATGCATGCGAGATACAACCGTTAAGTCGTGCTTTAATAGTTTGCATATAACAACAGATCATAATTAATTTTGTTCAGGCGTCAAACAGAAAGAAAGCTGGACAAACAACAACGAGCAGAAAATAAGCAGGCACAGATTTTGAAAAATGTAAAGAAAATTAGAGCTGACAATGAAAAGCCTCACATCGCATTAAAAAAGAATTTCATGAAAGCTAAGAGAGAGTAAGAACTTTGAGAGAAACAAATTAACACTTGCAGCATTCTCTTGAGTGTTGTTTGATCTAAGTTGCACGTCATTGTCAGACTTTGGGATTTTGTATATATTATTGTTTGTCCATACTGTCTGGGCCTATAATAATAATAAGAAGTCAAATGTGATGCTGTAATAAGACACGGTAAACATTGATAATTCCAAGACGTATTTTATTCTTAATACAAAATAATTAATATGTATATGAAAGTAAAAGCAGCTTTTATTGATAATTTAGACATCAGTTTTAAAACACAGTAGTGTTTACTTATTATAATTTAAAATAATGACAAGAGAAAGTGTTATAAAATGTATATAATTATACATATTCATTGACATGTTCCGTCTTCTTATTGTTGCCTTCGAAAACTGTGGGAATGACATCCCTTGAGAAAAATAAAGCAACAACTAAAATTCTTTTTCCAGTGTCAGAAGCGTTTAAAATAACTTCGTTCAGAGTCAGCAGAATATGCTCTAAGCAAGATATTCAATCTTTTAAATGTTCTGCAGACGCTGAAAGGTTACGACGATGGCTTTAATTCTTCCCAAGTCCGTTTTTTGACGGATGTGGTGAAGTGGGATGTTATAAATACTTATAGGGAACTTAGTGTACTGACTGAGATCAGCTGTGAAGGTATCTATATCTATTAAGAGTAGTGTATTATAGATAACCTTACTTGCTACAACATATCTATATATCTCAGTCAGAATTATTCTGGAATAGTGTGATGCTACGTTATGTGTCTAGGGTATGAGTATGGTGAAGTGTAAGTCACAACAACAGACAGATAAACAATTTAATTTAATCCACTACTCTTAACAACACTGTGACACGCACATACATATAACACTCTATGAGAATATCTTAAAGAAGTCACTCGTAACTTTTCAAATAACAATATGTATTCATTACTGGCATGAATGAATATGTGTCCTGATTCAACTACAAGGGAACCAGGAATCACAATCAATTTAAATTACAAGTTATGTACAGAATGTATTTAATATGAATATTGTAGTGACATATATTATTACAAATGTTCTATGTGTGTCAGTTGTGTAGTAGTAAAATGAGGTAATACTGGTTTTGTTTTGTTCAAGCTCTGTTGGTATTTGTCATCATGACTTCAATAGTTTGTCTTTAGGGACTAGTATTGGAGATGTTCACAGTTCCTGATTTTAAGACAAGTAAATTCCCCTCTTAATGTTAATTTTACAAAGTCAGTTCAAGAACTTCCAGGCTTTTATTTAGCCAAATATATGCTGGCTTCAACGCACTGATGCTTTATCAATCTTATTTAAACAAGTGGTTTCGAACTAACGCTCCCAAGTGTGTATATCAGCGAGTCTGACCAATGATCCCCGTTTCGACAAGTGTTTGAAAAAAATGTTACCTTTCCCCGTTTCCCCTAACAACCAAGATAGTATTTATAGCCCGACCAATCGTGGTTAGGCTTTCATTTGTTGCGCTCCAATCAATTTGGAGTTTACATGGTAGGCTATTTCTGTAACGTAAATTTTTTTCAAACACGTTAAAAAAAAATCTTATGAGCAGAAATGATTTTATGCTGTCAGGCACCCCCAATATTTTATTCTGGGTATAATTTATTAATTCCTGGACTATTTGCGTAACGTTTTACATATGATTTGTCAGCAAGCCCTAAGGAACCCAAAAATACAAATTTAAAGGAGCTACGTGGCTGCATTCAAAATATGCAATTTCTTCTACCTCCTGTTTCGAAGATGTGCTGTCTGGGTACTGTTATGTTTTCAAACGTAAACCCATCTAATGTTATCTTTTCTAATAAGAGTTTTTTTATGATTTATAAACCTAACTCTGGGAAAGGGTAGTGTATTTTATCACTGTCCGTCTGAAAAAAAGTTAGTGCTTGTAGTCTTACACGCGTGATGGCAGCATTTGTGTATCGCGCGAAGCGTGTTGCATGCGTTCCTGATTTTCAGCCCTCCCCTCTCTCTTTATCCTTTTGTCCATCTGTTCGTTCGTTTTGGTAACGTAATATAATTAATGTTAGGATTAATTTAGGTCATTACGCAGTACGTCTCAATGTTTTTCTTAGAAATGCAGCACACGTTTCATTGAAGAAGGCGGGTAATAATAATACAGTAAGCTTTTATATCAACGTGAAAGCGTTACAATTTGCAGACGAAGCAGAAAACAAGGGGGATTTCGAGTACATTCTTTGTGACAGCACTGTTATTTTTCCATTGCTCTTCTCTTTATTAATTTTATTTGTTAGGCTTTATATTTACCTAATAATTTATATATGTGGATTAGAATATTTCATGACACCTCCCCTCTTAAAACAGACATTATATGTCAGTCCTTTATTCTATATACACATAGAGAAATTTATTATTATTTCTGGGGTTTACGGTGATTCTCATCACGGATGGCGGCTTAAAAAATCCGCTCCCAAATTGGTTTTTCCAGATATATACTCAATGCTAAAATTATATGGAGCCAGAAGCAAAGACCATCGGAGTAACCTAGAGTTCTCATGCTTAGCCTGTGCTAAAAACGATAAAGGTTTGTGATCTGTTTGCAACTTAAATGCCTTCCCATATAGATAAATATTGAATTTCTTTATTGCCCATATTACTGCAAGACATTCTTTTTCGCTAGTTGAGTAGTTGATTTCAGCTTTATTCAACTTTCTGCTAGCATATGCCACTGGGCTTAATTCCCCATCCAATGCATCTGATTTCTGTAGTAGAGTTGCACCTAACCCAATATTACTTGCATCCGTCCTTACTATGAATTCTTGACTTAAGTCAGGTAATTTCAAAATGGGTTTACTTGTGAGCTTTTCCTTCAATTCTTGGTAAGTCATTTCACATTGTGGTGTCCATGTAATGCGATCTGGATGTCCTTTACGTGTCAATTCCGTTAAAGGTGCACATATGGAATTAAAGTTTTTTTATATACTTCTGGTAGAAACCACATAATGAGACAAAGGATCTCACGTCCTTCTTGGTTTGTGGTCTCGGGGCTTTCTGTAGTTTTTCTAAATTCTTTGGGTCAGGGGTCATGTTTCCCTGATAAACTGTGTGTCCCAAAAATTCCAATTCTTTACATCCAACGCAACATTTGGTTGGACGGGCTGTTAAATTTGCCTCCCTAAGTCGATCAAACAGCATGTTCAGAGAGTCAATGTGTTCCTCAAATGTTTCTGTTGCTATAAGGATATCATCCATAAAATTTGTTATACAGGGATTATTCAGAGGATCCAATAATTTTCTCATCATTCTAGAGAAGACACTAGGCGCATTCTTCAATCCAAATGGCAATCTATTAAACTCATAGTGTCCTTCTGAGGTACTAAAAGCTAGGTATGGTCTAACCTCAGGCTTTACTGGAATCTGATAGTATCCTTTACTCAGATCCACTTTTGAGAAATATTTAGCTTTATTTAGTCTGGCAAACAGCTGATTTGTATCCGGCAATGGATCCACCTGTCCTTCTGTAATAGCATTCAGTCTCCTGTAATCTATACAGAGTCTATGTTCTCCAGAGGGCTTCCTTAAGAGTACAACACCGGAACTATACGAAGACTCACTGTGCGAAATAATTCCTTCCTTCAACAGATAGTCTATCTCTTCCTTCAAAGCTTTCTCCTTAGCAAACGGAATCGAATATGGTTTCATACAGACAGGTGTGGGGTCTATCAGTTTCATATCATATTCCAATAGGTTTGTATGCCCTGGTCGGTCTGTTAACACCTCTGCATGATTATTTAGAACCTGTTGCACTCTCTCTTTCTGAGTTTTCGTTAAATGTGTACTGATTTTCACCTGTGCTGCTGTCTCACAGGGGTGTAATGGATATTCAAATGATGAAAGTGGTTCCTTTTTCATCTCCATGGCGATGGACAAGGTCAACAAGTGTGTCTCTTCCTGATGTTCTCTTTCCAAATATTTCTTCAGGAGATTCACATGATAGATTTTTTCTTTCCCCTTCTTATCTATCTTATAATTTGTTCTAGACACCTTCTCTAAAACTGTATATGGACCCTGCCATCCAATTTGTAACTTATTCTGACTCCAGGCAAAAGAAGCAGTACTTTCTCTCCTACAGCCAAATTTCTGTCTTTCGCCTTCCTGTTATAATAGGCAGCATGTTTCTTCCTGGCTTGTTTCAAATTTTCATTGGCATGTTTCCAGCCAGTTTTTACCCGAGTGGTCAGCTCATTCACATATTGGTATGAAGATGTAATGTTTTCCTCTGCCTTTTCATCAGTCCACGTTCTTAACAAAGCTACATATGGACCTTTAATTGTGTGGACCTATTTGTCCATGCACCGGTATGGTCTCTTCCACTCGAAGCTTTATAGTGATGATTTTTCCTCCCAGAATTATCATTCACAAAACGACCGCTACCAATTTTTTTCTTTTCCTGGGGCTTTCTCCCCACTTAAAATTCTTGATGAGAGATTTCCTCTCTACATCTTCTTCCTCCAGTTTGTTTAAGTCCGATTGAGGGATTTTCGGCTTATCCTGGGGTAAGACATCTTTTTGCACTCTCCGCATAGTGGCCATTGTAAAACAGTTAAGTGAAGCTTGTCCGTGAAAAGGGGCTTCCCATTCCATTTGGTCCACTTTATCAAATTTATTTTCTCTTTTTATTATCAGGCCTAATTTTGCCCCGGGGCGTGTCCAGGTCCTGATCCATGTTCCCACTTGTGGGTGTTCCCTCATGTGCTATGCTACACCTTTCTACAAAATTCTCAATGTCCCATCTTGCTTTGGGCCAATAATAATTGTGAGCCACCTTTTGAATGATGGTACCTATTTTCTCATGGTCCCCATCTGGTTTCACATGTAGGCTCCTTATTAAGTCTGCCCTATATCTTTTTGGAAGAACCAGCTGTCCGTGACCTTTGGATCTAGCTCCAGTCTTCCTATACATCAACTTGTTTTTCATGTAAAAATCTCCCTTGCCTGGAGTTGTATGACAAGTTGACAATTTTCTGAAACAAGGCTTGAGTGTTTTATCCCCAGCCTGTGCCTTCCTCATCTCTTCTGGAGTGGTATCTAACATAATATCCTCCTCCTGTCTTGAGGTCGACCTGACCTGAAGGGTTGCCATATACACAGGTTTCCTTCTGCAACGGTCAGTGTCATGATTGTCCATCTGACAATTTTTACACCACCTTTTTCCTTGGTTGAAAGATTTTCTTTCATTATATTTCCTTTCATCGAATTGTGGGAATTTATTTTTATTTTCATACCGTGGCCTATCAAATTGGTGCTTACCTTTATTTTGATCCTTAGGATCAAATTTATTAAAGTTCTGTGGTGCCCTAAAGTTGTCCACCTGTTTCTTTTTATTACCTGTTACCTCTGCTTGAGCTGCTTGATACCTTTCAGCAACATTTAGCAACTCATCCAGCCTCTCTGCACCTTGTTCCATGAGAAACTTTCTCAGGTCTGGAGCCATGGACTCTCTTAATTGCTCTATAAGGACCATTTCCTTAAGATCTTGGGTTTTCCCCAGAGAAGTCCATTTCTCCAAGTATGTCTCTATTCGTGCAGAGAACTGGTGATAGGTTTCACCTGACAGTAGTTTAGCATTCCTAAATTTTTTTCCTATAAAACTCTGCATTCTTTTCATACCTTAACAAAAGAGCCTGCTTTAGCATATCATAATTTTCCTGATCACCTCTGCTCATTTTTGCAAAAAAACTTCATAAGCTGCCCCACGAAGTCCCTGAGATAACTTTAAGCTCCACCTTTCTCTCTCTAACCCATACGTGGTAGCTAATAGTTCATACCTATTTAGGTAGCTCTCAATATCATCGTCTTTCTCAACAAAATGATCTAAATGAAAATTCATAGCTGAGGTTGAGGCTCCTTGAGTAACCGTAGCATCAGAGGCAAAGGGACTGGCACCATTTTCAGGAGCATGGCCTTGAAACTCAAACTCCCTTAGTCGTAATTCATGTTCCCTTTGTAATCTTTTCTCCTCCTTTTCTGCTTCCCTCTCTGCAGCTAATCTCCTCTCTTCCCTTTCTGCAGCTAATTTCTTCTCTTCTGCAGCTAATCTCCTCTCTTCCCTTTCTGCAGCTAATCTTTTGTCTTCTCTTTCTGCCTCCAATTTCTTAGCCTCAGCCTCAATCTGTAACTTCTTAATTTCCTTGTCAGCCTCTAACTTTCTTTCGGCTTCAAACCTTCTTTCTTCACGTTCAATAAATTTGTCACATTCCGTCGTGACATAGGCAACCATAACTTGCCCATCTAATCCTAACTCTTTTGCAGTCTGAACCGCAGCAGATCGAAATTTGGCCAGGTCCGCCATTGTCTATTATGTAAATTTATACAATGTCTAACCAACAATTCAATCTCTAATGGACAACACAGGCACCGTGAGCTCAACCTTATTTAATTCCACCCAAGGATACTTTTTAATTCTTATATTCCCTGAAGTGAATTACCCCCAATATTGTTAATAGGTAAGGATTCAAAATCCCGGACGAGCCCCCAATATATGTGGTGAAGTGGGATGTTATAAATACTTATAGGGAACTTAGTGTACTGACTGAGATCAGCTGTGAAGGTATCTATATCTATTAAGAGTAGTGTATTATAGATAACCTTACTTGCTACCACATATCTATATATCTCAGTCAGAATTATTCTGGAATAGTGTGATGCTACGTTATGTGTCTAGGGTATGTGTATGGTGAAGTGTAAGTCACAACAACAGACAGATAAACAATTTAATTTAATCCACTACTCTTAACAACACTGTGACACTCACATACATATAACACTCTATGAGAATATCTTAAAGAAGTCACTCGTAACTTTTCAAATAACAATATGTATTCATTACTGGCATGAATGAATATGTGTCCTGATTCAACTACAAGGGAACCAGGAATCACAATCAATTTAAATTACAAGTTATGTACAGAATGTATTTAATATGAATATTGTAGTGACATATATTATTACAAATGTTCTATGTGTGTCAGTTGTGTAGTAGTAAAATGAGGTAATACTGGTTTTGTTTTGTTCAAGCTCTGTTGGTATTTGTCATCATGACTTCAATAGTTTGTCTTTAGGGACTAGTATTGGAGATGTTCACAGTTCCTGATTTTAAGACAAGTAAATTCCCCTCTTAATGTTAATTTTACAAAGTCAGTTCAAGATGAGGGGACATAATGTTGAGCTCAGCTGGCCAAGTTAGCTTATCTGGCGTGATGGCGGCAGGAAAGGACTCCTCTGCTCGAATTCTCCTCTGGGCTCTGGAGACACCTCACTGATAGCTAAAAGGACCAAGGAGTATGCTGTCCGACACTGGATTCAGCAAAGCTCTGACTAGGTGCTGCTCAGTACCATCAAGACCACTGTCCCACAATTCATACGAATAAACACAGATACGTTGATTAGCAATGAATTCTGGCACAAACTGGCACAAATTCCCATCTGCTTATCTTCCAGGCTTTTATTTAGCAAAATATATGCTGGCTTCAACGCACTGATGCTTTATCAATCTTATTTAAACAAGTGGTTTCGAACTAACGCTCCCAAGTGTGTATATCAGCGAGTCTGACCAATGAGCCCCGTTTCGACAAGTGTTTGAAAAAAATGTTACCTTTCCCCGTTTCCCCTAACAACCAAGATAGTATTTATAGCCCGACCAATCGTGGTTAGGCTTTCATTTGTTGCGCTCCAATCAATTTGGAGTTTACATGGTAGGCTATTTCTGTAACGTAAATTTTTTTCAAACACGTTAAAAAAAAATCTTATGAGCAGAGATGATTTTATGCTGTCAGGCACCCCCAATATTTTATTTTGGGTATAATTTATTAATTCCTGGACTATTTGCGTAACGTTTTACATATTATTTGTCAGCAAGCCCTAAGGAACCCAAAAATACAAATTTAAAGGAGCTACGTGGCTGCATTCAAAATATGCAATTTCTTCTACCTCCTGTTTCGAAGATGTGCTGTCTGGGTACTGTTATGTTTTCAAACGTAAACCCATCTATTGTTATCTTTTCTAATAAGAGTTTTTTATGATTTATAAACCTAACTCTGGGAAAGGGTAGTGTATTTTATCACTGTCCGTCTGAAAAAAAGTTAGTGCTTGTAGTCTTACACGCGTGATGGCAGCATTTGTGTATCGCGCGAAGCGTGTTGCATGCGTTCCTGATTTTCAGCCCTCCCCTCTCTCTTTATCCTTTTGTCCATCTGTTCGTTCGTTTTGGTAACGTAATATAATTAATGTTAGGATTAATTTAGGTCATTACGCAGTACGTCTCAATGTTTTTTCTTAGAAATGCAGCACACGTTTCATTGAAGAAGGCGGGTAATAATACAGTAAGCTTTTATATCAACGTGAAAGCGTTACAATTTGCAGACGAAGCAGAAAACAAGGGGGATTTCGAGTACATTCTTTGTGACAGCACTGTTATTTTCCCATTGCTCTTCTCTTTATTAATTTTATTTGTTAGGCTTTATATTTACCTAATAATTTATATATGTGGATTAGAATATTTCATGACAACGGATATACTTGAACATATATATATATATATATGTCACGTGTCGTTTTAGATTGTGACTGTTGATATTATAAAACAGGATGGTTCCTGTGGCCAAGATGACATCTAGGGTAGCAAATCTCTCAGGACACCGCAACTGACGAAGTGGACAATATACCATTTATTAACGACTGCACGCAGCTCCACATGGAATACAGTTAATGCCACCATATAATGGCAGATAATATGCAGTAGACGAAATACCATAGGCAGTCAGTCCATGTCAGGAAGGCTGTCCTTTAGTTCTCAATATTGTTTATTTCTATGAACACTCGACACTAAGTGTAAAGTTTCTTTCTTTCCCACGCTGTAAAGTGTCAGTCTGTAAAGAAGTGTGGTGTGTTGTTGAGATCAGGCATGCTCCAGTCTACCCAGCTATAAATGGGTAACTCACCCTAGTCCTGAGTTAGGGAAGGCAAAGGTGGCTGTCAACAGTAGTTTCCCTCTAAGGCTCCAGGGGAAGCAGGCCCTAAACTTGGTCACTTCAACCGACGCAGGATGGTGTATGTATGGAGTAGAAGTGTAGAGTGTGATTAACGCGAATGGTGTACTGTTCGTGTGCTGACCAATATAATCACTCATACACATGTGTCTACAAGGCACCAATGCAGACTGTTGGGATCTTTGTTTACACAATTTATTCAGACGTACACACTGGGACATACGAGTACATCATGGGTATGTTGACACATCAATTTGTAGGCATACATAGCAGATCTGAAGTCATGACACATTCATAAATAATGGGTAGTACATCAAAAGTTCAATGTCATGATACATTGTGGCCGCATCCCCTATCTGACTAAACGCGTCAGTGAAGGCGGATCGGTAAATAACTAAAGTTGCTTGACGTCCATAGTTTGTAGTATATTATGAAACCACGAAAAGGGGGTTTCTATCAAGATTGAGATCTCCTTGTCACTGTCCGAGTAATAAGATACATGCCCCGTTCTTTGGACAGTGATACTAAAGTATGATGACAGGAATTTAACATGGCCGCCTTCCTGAGTTGTCGCTCACTCGCTCACAGGAGGATATATTCATAAGCCAAAGTTAATTTGCAATACATATGCATAATTTCATAAAGTTCCTCCATACAGAGCTACAGTAATCCAGTTACCTCACGTAGCCATAATTACAGTATGGAGCCCGTCATCTCCGTCGATACAAACTTGACCCTAGCGTTGCGAAGCACAAAATTCCAGCTAGGTCTAACCGACCTGAGATCATCAATAACAGGGACTGGCATTACATGGAGTCCGAATCATACATGGTACCGTACCTTAGGAGAGTCTCTAACACAAACTCTAGTAGAGGAACAATCTCCTATAGAAGAAAAAACCACTTCATAAATCATTTTTCCTTAAGAATCTGCCAGCCCTAGAAAAGGCGTACCCGCCATTGTCACGGTACATCGGAACTCATCACGACTTGTCAAGACAACTCATACTTCCGCTAGAGCGGAATAACAAGAATCTAGTCCCGCCTACCCATCCAAAATATACAATATAGGACTGATTCTACTTGTACTAATAATATGTAATACATATGAATTCAGGCCATAAACATAATAAGCAAATTAATCTATTTTCTGGCCCTAAGAAATAGGTACAGGCATGAGAGCAAAATCCATGCGCCGGATCAATATCAAGAACGATTACTCCTATAATCAAAAGTGTGAATCAAACATGGATTCTCTCGCTTTTACCATAGACAGCATTTTCATACACAAATGAATGACTGTCTATATTTTTTCCCATATTAAATAGCCATATCGATTTTTGTAATATGTGCGTCAAAATATGCACGCAACAGATTACCACACCCCTCGGGAAAAAAAAATGGTACATTTTTTTTTTTTTTTGAAATACATCTAGGAGCAACATACAATAGGCTCACAACGCACCAATAACAATGCGCAGATGATAAGCATAAGTTTTATGACCTTAGAGAAGGTACTTCTCTAAGTATTAATATTTCCAGAGAGGTGTCACCAACGCATACTACAATATTAGCAATGACACAATTTCCACATTAGTTTATACATAAATTTCATCTAAGATATCTTAACATCATGATCATCAAAGACGAAAAACATTGAAAGATCAGCGGTGAATAAATATCAATGAACCGCTAAGTAGTGTTACAATCAATATATGATATATTACATATGTGTACACATTTCAACATAGAAACAACTGTATCAAAGTTGTATAACAGTTATGAATCATGTGGGCATCTAGACAAAATATCTGCCATCACATTTTCTGACCCACGGATAGCTCGCACCGAAAAATGAAATGGCTGTAGAGCAATCGCGTATCGCGTTGATCTCGCGCTCTTCAGATTTTTACTCTGAATAGCTGTAAGAGCTTTCTGGTCAGTTTCCACAATGAAATGCGCGCCCAGAAGAAATCTTTGCAGTTTAAGGATTGACCAAACCATAGCCAATAATTCACGGTCTAGGACCGAGTAATTCTTCTCTGCGGCATTTAATTTCCGAGAAATATACATCACAGGATGCAGAGTTCCAGAGTACTCTTGCATTAGTGCTGCTCCAAACCCGGTGGATGAAGCGTCACTACGAAGAATAAATGTCTTATCCTTAGAAGGCAATACTAGGATAGGTGAAGTAGAAAACATAGTTTTAACCTTATCCAAAGAGGATTGACATTCTTGAGTCCAATGGACTACATTAGGAGACCCTTTCTTTAGCAAGGAAGAAAGAGGTGACATAATGGAGGACAGATTCGGAATGAATCGTCCATAAAATTGTATTAGACCTAAGAGACTTCGCACTTGCTTTTTAGTCTTAGGAATAGAAATGTTAAGTATCTTACTTGTATTATGGTCTTCTGTTTTTAGGAACCCATGACCAACACGGTGTCCTAAGAAAGATATTTCGCTAAAACCAATACATGCTTTCGATGGTTTCGCTGTCAGGTTATGCTCGCGTAAGATAGACAATAGTTCATTTATCCCATTATAGTGATCGTTCCAAGTATCACTGAAAAGACAGATGTCATCAAGATACGCAATGACATCTGAGCGATGAGATAGGATTCGACGCATCATGCGTACAAATGTTGCAGGGGCGTTCATAAGACCGAAAGGCATGAAATTCCATTGGAATAGACCCCTAGGCGTCGAAAAAGCAGTAAACGGTTTGGCGTGTTCGGATAGTGGAACTTGCCAATATCCCTTAGACAAATCGAGTTTAGTAAAGAAATGAGAATTCGATAGTCTCGTAAGTAGCTCTTCTAGTAAAGGCATAGGTTCAGCATCAAATTTAGTCACTTGATTCAATTTGCGATAATCCACGCAAAGACGTATGTTATTGTCTTTTTTTCGTACAATAACCATCGGCGAAGAATATGCTGATGTGGATGGTTCAATAATTTTTAACTCTATCATCTCATCTAACTCTTTCTCTACCTGTGCTTGAAAATGTATCGGGATAGGATACGGTCTGACTCTTATAGGACTATGGTCAGTAAGAATAATGTCATGTTGAATGACATCAGTTTGACCAGGAATGTCAGTAAGGACATCCTGAAATTGTTCTAACATAGTAGAAACTTGTTTCTGCTCTCCTGGAGATAATTCTGGAGAAATTGCAACATCTTTCCATGATTCATTAGAGTGAAGAGGAATCATTGGAAAAGGTAAATTTACATCCGAGAAACTCGTTTCCTCATCCTGTATTACTGACAGAGATGAGTACTGTCCATGTTGGACTGGAAAATCGTCCGTTGCCTGGAAAACAGGTTGTAAATAATTAGGACGTTCATGGAATTCCGCGAGCATGTTGATGTGGAAGGTTTTACGCTTCCCGTCAATATCGACGATATAGTCAACATCGGAAACTTTTGATATTATATCGTACGGACCTTTCCAAGAAATAAGAAGTCTATTTTCCCTACAAGGTAGCAAGACAAATGCTTTGTCACCTGGACAAAGTTGTCGCAAGCATCTCTTTTTATTGGCAAATTCCCTTGCCTTCTGTTTCGCAAATTCAGAAGAAGCAGTTGCCAATTTGCATGCTTCAATAATCTTGTGTCTAAGTGCGATGACATATTCATAAGAGGATTTTGTGTCATCGACAATATTATCAGCAGTTATAAGATCATGAAGTAAGGACATAGGACCTCGCGGTTTCGCGCCAAAGACAAGTTCAAAGGGAGAAAATCCTGTATGTTCGTTGGCGACCTCTCTATATGCAAAGAGAGCCGCGGGTAAAACCCTATCCCAATCCTGAGGATGATCTTCTGTTATCTTACCTAGTAGGTTTTTCAGAGTTCTATTCAAACGTTCCACCATCCCATTGGACATAGGATGATAAATACTACTCAGCGATCTCTCTATCTTAAGAGTCGACATTACTTGAGACATGGTATCCGATATGAGTTGGGTACCATGGTCGGATAATATTTCTGCTGGAAACCCCAGACGAGAAAATATTAACCAAAGAGCATCTGCGACATCAGCAGTAGTTATGCTCTTTAGAGGAACAGCCTCCGGCCAACGTGTGCACATATCAACACACGTCAAAATAAATTGGTGTCCTCTAGCAGACTTTATCTTAAATGGACCAATGATGTCTATCGCCATTTTTTGAAATGGCCGAATGGGAATGTCTGCAGCCTGAATAGGTGCATCATGGCGTGGACCTCTGGATTTAATCTCTTGACATACTTTACAAGATCGACAATAGATTCGTATGTCCTTATTTACAGCAGGCCAAAAGAAAGATTGAAGAACTCTAGCTTTAGTACGGGAAAAACCCATATGTCCAGCACACTGCGAATCATGAGCGTGCTGTAAGATTTTAACTCTCATATTTTTAGGCACAAGGATTTGAGAATGAATGGACTTAGCGGAGTCTTGTACCATACGTACAAGTACGCCATTCCTCATCGTAATCCAAGATTTACGATTTGTATCCTTATTCGGATCACCTTTTGTTGCCAGAGTAAAGAATTTCTTTAGAGTAGGATCATCTTCCTGCTGTTTGATAAAGGAATCATGGGAAATCTCCAAGGGATCATCTTGGATCTGCGCATCATTATCTTCAGAATGTGAAGATTGTGGCATATTAAGAGCTTGAGCCCTAGTGATTACTGCATTAGCAGATTGCATATTAACATTTTCCCAATTAGAAATTTGCTGTGGAGTGCATTCTTTCACTCCATGAATGCGACCGATGATAAGATCAGCGATCGGATTCGGCAAGAGACATGCTTGCACCTCTCCTGTAAAGAAAGGCGTAGCAATATTGATAATGGCAGTGGAGTACTTCTCCAATGTGCCACCAAATGTTACACATTTGACTATATTGCCTGTAGCTCGAGAAGGATTTACGAGTGATTGCCTCACTCCGATGGTAGTGCACCCCGAGTCGAAAAGAATTGATACCGGAGTACCATCTATTAGGCCCCTATTAAAGACAAGAGCACCCCTTCCATTATGCGCGATTGACGCATGGAGCGCGGGAAGCGGGTGACCGCAGCTTAAAGTAGAAACTGTGGTTGGATCGAATAATGTTTTGCATTGCGAACACTGAGATGCTCTAGCAAAATCGAAAGCGGAATTTGCTACACTATTGGAGTCTTTTTTATCATTATTCTGATTATCGGTGTCGTGGAACTCCTGTTGTGCAGAGTTAGCCTGGTAATACGATTTACCATGTCTTTTGTGTTGTGATCTACCTCGGTTATGATTGTCTCTATAATTATTATTTCCTCTGTTATAACCCCTATTTGGGTTTGAATCATAATATTCATGATCATAATCATCACGCTCATTATACTGAGTATCCCTGTAATATTGGTTCTTTTCTCTCCATGAAGCACTTGGGTAGTTCCTATAGCTACTCCCCTTTCGAGAATGTCTAAAATTATGGGTACCCCTCGCGTGTCGAGGACTATCAGCCCGATTCCAGTTCTTCAAAGAAGAACTCTGATTTGAGTGGTTATCTTGGTTTTGATACTTATTCCAATTAACCTTTTTATCAAATTTATTTTTAGCTCCTTGGAATTTGTGTGAGTAATTCTGATTATATTCTGTTGCCGAAGCAACTGGCATACTCTCTTTAATGTTAGAGTTACTAAGAATCATGTCAGGGTGTGCCGTGGCATACTGGTCACAATATTCTTCCATTTGCTTTAATGTACTAGGTTTACGCTCATGTAAGAACTCTAGGAATGATTTATTTACAGAAGACATGACCTTGTCTCTTAGCAATAAATCCGTAAGACCATCAAATGTTTTCTCTGTTTTGGATAATTCAATCCACCGTGAAAGTGTAATTCGTGCTTTTGAGATGAATTCTGAGAATTCTACACCTACCTCAGGTCTCATTGTTTTAAACAAAAGACGATAACCTTCCTCAGACAGCTGATATCTCTTTATCAAAGCTGCCCTAACAGCATCATAATTATCCTTGTCGGCCTCTTCAACAAAATATAACTTACTCAGAGAGTCCCCTTTTAGATTTTCAGACAACTGATTCACATACTGTGATTTGTCAACATTATGAGCTCGACAAGCACGTTCAAATCTAGAAAGCCAAAATGTTATATCATCACTGGCAGAGTTGAACGCTGGTACCTTGACCTTGTACACAAAGGGTTTACCATTACCACCAGATGCCTGATTAACATTACTCATACATGTCAATTTTAATTTCTCTAACTCAAAAACTCATGTTCTCTTATTGCTTTTCTCTCTATCTTCTGCCTCTCTATCTAATCTTTTCTGTTCTGCAGCAGCTTCTAATTTCTTCTGTTCTGCATCAAATCTCCTTTCCTCCACTTGCATCTGCAATTTCTTTAGTTCAGCAGCAATATCAGCTTCTTTTTCTAATCTTTTTTCTTCAGCCAGAGCTTTTCTCTCTTCAGCAGCAGCTTTTTTCTCTTCAGCAGCAGCTTTTCTCTCCTCTGCAGCTAATGCTTTGTCATATTGAGCAACAGCCCATTGTTCTAAGTCTTTCCCAGTCTTATCAAGGGATTTCCCTTGTGCAATAAAATAATCTAATGTAGACATCTTGTCTTCTTAAATCAGAAACCTGAAAAAGTAAATAAATTACCCTATTTCACTTTAATGGGAGACAAGTCTATACCATAGACTTAGTCTTAGTGCAAACTTGTATGGTTTATAATAACCAATGATAACTTGAGTTCCTGTGGCAAGTACTGATCTTACAACTGTCTTGTTAAAATGTGTGGGAACAATCATAAAGTACTGATCTGTACTATACTATCAGTGTATACCACTATAACTCCTATGTCATATGTCAACTAAAGACATTACAAAGGACAAACAAGAAAAGACAATATGAACACATTTGCAGAGATCAAATTAAATTAAATAGGAGAAATGAAAAAAATGATCACAGAAACCGTGATGATAACTGCAATAAGATAACAAGACAAATAACGCCACAGTGTATAAACATAAGGGTGTAAAAAACTGAAATGAAAGGAAAGATGAGACCTACAATTATACAAACAAATCAAACAAAAATAAAGAACAGAAAAAATGTTACAAATACAAATATGAAACAGTCGTCACAACTAACCAAATATTTGCAAACTATGTTGCATGCAAATTTCAATTAAGAAATTGCTCCCTATAGAACGCCAGAACAAGACCAATATCACTCGGTATTTCCTGTTCTAGTCACCTCCCATCCAGGCCCGCAACATATAAACACCTACACATATAAACAAATAACATGTAAACATAAATAGCATATAGCATACAATATAATTTATATCATGAATGGAATGTGTTGCAGGTATAGTGTTGTAAAGCAGGCACAGTTTATTTTAATACTAATAACTTGCCACTTTATTGAGTAATAGATTTAATTTTAAACTATTACACAGTTCAATTTTTTTTTTTTTGAGCATATGAAGATCCAACGATGAAATATGCACTTTATGTTCAACAACACTGTGATTCTTCTGTACGTTGAGAAATGTCAACAATACTGCTCCAGATATTTTCTACACTTGATACAACTGTCCTGTGTAATACCGTCTGTACAGCGAAAAACTGTCAACAAGCACTGACCTAGATACAGCATCCTATCGGTAATACAGGTCAAGCTGACATCGACTGCCCCTCTGGTGTTGATGTGGTCAAACAAATGTTCTTTCAACTGTAAACTGTGATTCTCAACACAAAACTGCGTAGGCTGGACCCAGGAATCTGGCTCACCACTGTAAAGTTTCTTTCTTTCCCACGCTGTAAAGTGTCAGTCTGTAAAGAAGTGTGGTGTGTTGTTGAGATCAGGCATGCTCCAGTCTACCCAGCTATAAATGGGTAACTCACCCTAGTCCTGAGTTAGGGAAGGCAAAGGTGGCTGTCAACAGTAGTTTCCCTCTAAGGCTCCAGGGGAAGCAGGCCCTAAACTTGGTCACTTCAACCGACGCAGGATGGTGTATGTATGGAGTAGAAGTGTAGAGTGTGATTAACGCGAATGGTGTACTGTTCGTGTGCTGACCAATATAATCACTCATACACATGTGTCTACAAGGCACCAATGCAGACTGTTGGGATCTTTGTTTACACAATTTATTCAGACGTACACACTGGGACATACGAGTACATCATGGGTATGTTGACACATCAATTTGTAGGCATACATAGCAGATCTGAAGTCATGACACATTCATAAATAATGGGTAGTACATCAAAAGTTCAATGTCATGATACATTATGGCCGCATCCCCTATCTGACTAAACGCGTCAGTGAAGGCGGATCGGTAAATAACTAAAGTTGCTTGACGTCCATAGTTTGTAGTATATTATGAAACCACGAAAAGGGGGTTTCTATCAAGATTGAGATCTCCTTGTCACTGTCCGAGTAATAAGATACATGCCCCGTTCTTTGGACAGTGATACTAAAGTATGATGACAGGAATTTAACATGGCCGCCTTCCTGAGTTGTCGCTCACTCGCTCACAGGAGGATATATTTATAAGCCAAAGTTAATTTGCAATACATATGCATAATTTCATAAAGTTCCTCCATACAGAGCTACAGTAATCCAGTTACCTCACGTAGCCATAATTACAGTATGGAGCCCGTCATCTCCGTCGATACAAACTTGACCCTAGCGTTGCGAAGCACAAAATTCCAGCTAGGTCTAACCGACCTGAGATCATCAATAACAGGGACTGGCATTACATGGAGTCCGAATCATACATGGTACCGTACCTTAGGAGAGTCTCTAACACAAACTCTAGTAGAGGAACAATCTCCTATAGAAGAAAAACCACTTCATAAATCATTTTTCCTTAAGAATCTGCCAGCCCTAGAAAAGGCGTACCCGCCATTGTCACGGTACATCGGAACTCATCACGACTTGTCAAGACAACTCATACTTCCGCTAGAGCGGAATAACAAGAATCTAGTCCCGCCTACCCATCCAAAATATACAATATAGGACTGATTCTACTTGTACTAATAATATGTAAAACATATGAATTCAGGCCATAAACATAATAAGCAAATTAATCTATTTTCTGGCCCTAAGAAATAGGTACAGGCATGAGAGCAAAATCCATGCGCCGGATCAATATCAAGAACGATTACTCCTATAATCAAAAGTGTGAATCAAACATGGATTCTCTCGCTTTTACCATAGACAGCATTTTCATACACAAATGAATGACTGTCTATATTTTTTCCCATATTAAATAGCCATATCGATTTTTGTAATATGTGCGTCAAAATATGCACGCAACACTAAGCAATTATACTTCTGGTCAATACAGATAACTAGATGACTAGATACCTCTCACCGAAGATCTTGATGTATTAGTGATAACAGAACTCCATTTTTAAACACTTTTACAATCAGGAGCTCAAACACATTACGTCCACTCGCTATGACATACACTCGAATCGCCCCCGCACTTCTGCTTCTCTAGTTTCACGTGAGCCAGCCAATGTATCAGCTTAACGTCACTCACCCGTCTTTATTAGTGACCCGTATACAATAAACAAACAAAGAGCCCTGCTGAGCTAAACCTATAATAGGCACAATTGTTATGAATTTTAATCATAACATTACCCCCCCCCCCCCCCCCCCCACTCCCCGGCAAAATAATAGAAACAAAGTTTTCATCATTTCTGTGGTGTGAGTATACCAACACCAGAGTGAAATATGGTAACATCAAATTTCACTATAAATAAGAACTAGTATAGCACCCAGGTTTCTGCCATAGGGTAGGCAATTTAACACAAAAAGTGTGATCGTTGGTTAACTCTTTGACACCGGAATTATTTTCCACCCTGTGCCGTAATTTAAATTCGTGATAGACTAAAAACAACTCTCAGAGCGTTGTTTTGGCACAGGTGTCAAATCTGACCAACGCTCTGAGCGTTGTTCCGGAGTCAAAGCGTTAATACCAAAGCCAACGCCTCCTTTAGACAAAATACTATTTGACCGCAATGTGAGGTCGCCATAACTAATAGTACTTAACATATTAAAAAATGATGGTAGCAATACATGCACTCACATACCTCACACCGTCACATAACGCCTATCAGTCCAGTCTAGTATCAGTAGTCACTTAATTAAGTCATGATCAACATCAAAAATGCAAAGCAATACAGAATAAACAAATATGCACCACGTAAATAAATGAATCGAGGCAGACAATCATATTAGTAAAGTGAATGAATGTAACTATTCAGACTCCTCTGCTTGTTGTAGAGCCTCTTTTTGCCCAATCTGAGGTGGCACCGTAAATAGCATTGCCACTTAGTGCGATCTGCAGCTTCATCCTCCCATGTTGCTGAATCCATGTCCAGTGCCCTCATATCTCTCTTGCAGACATCTTTGAACCTCAGCTGTGGTCGCCGAACTGTTCTCTTGCCATCTGCTAATTGTCCGTAGAAGATATCTTTTGGGATGCGACCATCTTCCATGCGGCGAACATGGCCAAGCCAGCGAAGTCTGCGCTGTCTAAGCAGTGTATACATACTTTGAAGGCCAGCACGTGACAACACCTCGACATTTGTCACTTTATCTTTCCACGAGATGCCGAGGATGTGGCGTAGACACCGTAAATGGAAGGTATTGTGCCTTCTTTCTTACTTAGCATAGGTCATCCAGGTCTCGCTGCCATACAGGAGTGTGCTGGTGACGCAGGCGTTATTTACTGCAGCTTTGGTCTTCGTTGTGAGTTTGGAGTTTCCCCAAACACGCGATGTGAGGCGGGCAAAGATAGCTGCAGCTTTGCCAATGCGGCTGTCGATTTCTGTGTCCAGTGAGAGTTTGTCATTGATAGTAGACCCTAGGTATGTGAAGTGGTGCACCACTGCCAGTTCATAGTTATCGATAGTGATAACTGGTGCAGCACTCACATCCTGACTAGCACATTCGTTTTCTTTAGACTTATTGTGAGGCCAAAGTCCTTGCATGCTTTAGTGAAGCGATTCATCAAGCTCTGAAGCTCCTGTAAGCTTTGAGTGACGACTGCAGCATCATCAGCAAACAACAAATCTCTTATAGTGACCATTCTGATTTTTGTTTTTGCCTTCAGCCTTGAAAGATTAAACAGATGGCCATCTGACCTAGTGTGAAGGCATATTCCTTCAGTTGCATCTCTGAATGCATGTTTCAGGAGTAAGGCAAAGAAGATCCCGAAGAGGGTCGGAGCCAAAACACAGCCTTGTTTAACGCCACTTCGCATGTCAAAGAGCTGTGACGTGCTTCCAGCACATTGGACTGTTCCCTTCATGTCGTCATGGAATGACTTCATTATTTTCCAGCATTTTAGGAGGGCAGCCTATTTTCAGGAGGATTTTGAAGAGTCCATCCCTACTAACCAGGTCAAATGCTTTTGTGAGGTCTATACAGGCCACCAAGAACCACTTTTGTCAATAGTGAAACGTCGAAAGCTTGCCTGGTTTGGGCATGTAACTCGTCATGACTCCCTTTCGAAAACGATCCTCCAGGGAACAGTCGAAGGTAAACGGAGAAGAGGAAGGCAAAGAAAATCCTGGGCTGATAACATCAAAGAATGGGCAGGACACGGTTTTTCCACACTTGTACGCATTGCTGGGGATAGAGAGCAGTGGAGGACCCTGTCTGCTGATGCTTCCACCATGGCACCTGTCGTGAGAAATTCTAATCCACATATATAAATTATCAGGTAAATGTAAAGCCTAACACATAAATTCAATAAAAGGAAAGAAGAATGGTAAAGAACAGTGCTGTCACAATGACGGTACTCGAGATCCCCTTTTTATGCTTCGTCTGCATATTCTCACGCTTTCACGTTGATAGTAAGCCTACTGCATCAATACACGCTTTCTACAATAAAACGTGTACTGCATTTCTAAGAAAAACCTTGAGATACACAAGCTGACCTATATTTAATATTCCATTCATTTCATTTTATACACTGCGTGATGAGAAGACAGATGGACTTAGGATAGAAAGAAAGGGAGGGCTGAAAGCCGCAACGCATGCAACACTAACACGCGTCTCGCTATACAATTACTGCCATCACGCGTTTAAGGCCACATGCACTAACTTTTTTTCAAATCGACAGTGATAAAAAACACTACCCCTACGAGAGTTAGGTTTAAAAACTTACAAAACGCTTATTAGGAAACATGACATTATACTGTTTTATGTCTGAAAACGTGACAGTACCCAGACACCACATCGATCGAAGTGAACGGGAGGTAGAAGAAAATGCATATTTTGAACGCAGCCCCTTAGCCCCATAACATTTATATAGTTGGGTTCCTTAGGACTTGCTGACAAAGAATATGTTAAGTGTTACGCAAATAGTCTAGGAATTAACAAATTCTAGCCAAAAGAAATAGTGAGGGTGTCAGACAACACCAAAATCAGAATCGCTCAGTGGCAGATTTTGAAACCACCAATGTACGGGAAATAGGTCCCCATGTTAAATCCTATTTGATTGGAGCGCAGTAAATGTAAGGCGAAACACGATTAGTCGGACTACCAATACTAATTTTTTTGTTGTCAGGGGAAACAGTAGTAGAGGTACTTTTTTGAAAAGCTGTGTAAACATGGCACGATTGGTTAGACCCGCCAATATAGGCAATTAGAAGCGTCAGTTCAGCACCACATTTTCAAATAAACTTTCTAAAGCAACAGTGCGTTGAGATTCAGCTTATATTTTTCTAAATAAAAGCCTGAGACAGCGGCAGGTCGGATTTTGTGCCATATTCATTGCCAGTCAACGTAATTGTGTATTATTCCATGAATTGTGGTAAGCTTGAAATATGTGATATCTTTTTAATGAAAATTGAATGTAAATTGATAATTTATGTCTGTATATGTGTGTAGTTCAGTAGCAAACATGAGGCAAAGCCTAGATATTGCTCCAACCTGAACAGAACGTGTCTGAGAAAAGTAAAATTGCATGGAATTGCCTAACAGTACACTGACACCTATCTTATTGACTAGAAGGAACTAATGCTGGAATTGCAGAGGCGTAGTAACCATTAGGGAGGAGTATACTGGTGTAAATTGTTTCAGATAAAGATAGCAGTTGGCCTACCGCTCTGAACTCAGTGTTTGTTATGTATTGTGTTCAGTCTGGAAATAGATTATAAATTAGTTATGAAATAGGAGGTACAACCTTCTTGTTTCAGGGACCGTGGTCCTAAAGTTATTGAGCAGCACCTGGTCTGAGCTTTGCTGAATCTAGAGGCTGACAGCATACTCCTGGGTCCAGATAGTGACCAGTGAGGTGTCTCCAGAACAGGGAAGCTATCGAGCAGAGGAGTCTTTTCCTGCCGCCATCACGAAAGATAAGCTTCTGTGGCCAGAGGAGCTCAACATTATGTGTCCCCCTCTAAAATTAACATTATAATAAAACAGAGGGAAAATACATTGTGTAAATTGATAGGAACTGTGAACTTTTCCCCATACTATTTCCAGGATAATTCTGACTGAGGTATAAATGTGGTAGCAAGTAAGGTTATCTGTAAAACACTACACCTATTAGATACAGATACCTTCACAGCTGATCTCAGTCAGTACACTAAGTCCCCTATAAATATTTATATCATCCCACTTTACCACAGCACCCGTACCACCCATGACGGGTTATGGGTTGAGATGATGATAAAGGCGATTTATAAAGGCCTTTTCTGCTCTCTTGATTTTTCCTGAAGCTAACGGAGAGAGAAGATCATCTCTGTTGTTGATCTCCCAGTTCGGAATCCACACTGTGACTCTGGATATATGCGCTCAGCTAAGCTGTGTAGTCGCATTAAGATGACTTTGGCAAAAACCTTACCAACAGTACTAAGAAGAGAGATGCCTCTGTAGTAATTGCAATTACTTCTGTCTCCTTTATTTTTATACAGTGTTACAATCTTGGCATCTCGCATGTCTTGAGGAATAGTTGTCTCTTCCCAGCACTGGCACAGCATCCTATGCAGGGGATGTAATAGCGTGCTCTTACACCTTTTGATTAAATCAGGAGGAATCCCATCACTGCCTGGTGCTTTGGCAGAGGCCAAGCTATCAATGGCCTTGCTGAATTCCTCTAATGTCGGTTCGGCATTCAGCTCCTCCATAGTTGGCAGACATTTGACAGCATCAAGGGCTGCAGGCGTAATGGTATTTTCTCTAGCGTCAAGCTCAGAGTAGTGCTCGACCCACCTCTCCATCTGTTTACCCTTACCGGTTAGCTTCTCTCCGCTGATGGTTTTTAGCGGTGCCGTCTTACTTTTTTGGGGCCGAGTGATTTCTTTTTACCTACATTTGTCTAATGTTGCCTCTTTGCGCTGCGATCTGGATGCTTTCACTGAGCTGGAGCCAATAGTCATTTGCACAGCGTCGAGCAGTTTGTTGAACTTTGCTTCTCGTAGCCTTCAGGATCTGTAGGGTTCTAACACTCGGCGAACGTTTGCATTCATTTGCAGCACTGCGCTTAGCTTCAATGACATGTGCCATCACATCTGATGAAGCATCGAACCACTTATTTGACTTTGCAGTTTTCTTACCAAAGGTGGCAAATGCAGTACTTTGAATGGTGTTCCGTAGATGCTCCCAGTTCTCTGTAATAATATCACCATGTTGAGGTCTACTGAGCACTTTCTTGAAGGTCGCAGTAAATTGAGCGATCATGACAGGGTCTGACATTTTGCTGGTATCAATGCGTGGTTTCCCTTCATGTCTGACACGATATAGTTTTCTTGATTTTACTCTGATTTTGCAGCAAACCAAGGAGTGATCTGTATCACAGTCTGCACTATGGTACGAGCGCGTGGAGAGCACAGACCTGAGAAGTGGCCTTCTGAAGAGAATCAGGTCCAGTTGGTGCCAGTGCTTGGATCGTGGGTGTCTCCATGACACCTTATGCTGGGGTTTTGTCTGAAAGTCGGTGTTGGTCACGCAAAAGTCATGGTGGACACACAACTCTAAGAGCCGTTGTCCATTTTCATTCATCTTGCCAATACCAAACCTGCCCAGACATGAAGGCCATGAAACATTATCGGCACCCACTCTAGCGTTAAAGTCACCAAGGAGAACAAGCTGTTATTGGCTAGGTATGCTTTTGATGACTGCTGCTAGATTCTCGTAGAACTCATCTTTAGCTTCTGAGGCAGAGTACAGAGTAGGAGCATACACACTGACAAGGGTGATGGGACCTGTGCTAGTTTGCAGGCGGAGCGTTAACCGGCGTTCTGATCCATTCGATTTTTTTGACTGGCGCCATGCCCTACGTCAATTGGGCAAAATGCTTATAACCGGTAACTGCTACTTCCCGTGTTTTGCCGACACCTATAGGGTGAAGCTGGAGTGTCCTCTCCAGTGCGCGAGCTTGGGCACAGTTATATGGAGATCAAGCTGTTGCCCATGCAGCATGTTCCCCCTCTCCACGCAGCCGGTAGATCCAAAGGATACAGTTTGGTACAAGCCACGTCGCCGGAGTTGCCTGAATAATGTCGAATCGACATTAGACTGCATTAGGGACTCCGACTCCGGATTTATCCTCAGGGTTTACTCCCGAAGCCAATTCCATAAATGGATATTCCTGCAAGGCAGCGGTTGTTTGAATTCAGAGTTCCTTCTCTTAGATAAGCTGCCAACCAAGGATCACTAGCCCTATCTGCCTGAAGCAGCTGGTTTTAAGGCGCCAGTCGCTCGCCTTTACCCCTTCTCCCGTCAGTAGAAACAGTTCTGCCGGGCTCAAATTGAGCCACACGTGAAGGCCGGGAGCTGGACTTGGTTGTCAGAGGCTGTTTGAGGCGCGTGCCATAGAAGTATTTATCTGCAGTGAGATCTTATCCTCACTACAACTCCCGGCTGTAACAACCTTTATATATATATATATATATATATATATATATATATATATATATATATATATATATATATATATATATATATATATATATGATTTTTTCTTCACTGACCACGCCTACATACGTTGATGATCATGTCGTTCCACGACTTCCTGTCTCAAGTACTGTTTATAAATTATGTTGTTGACTTCTTTTCATGTCATAATGTCAAACTGAAGAATACTTTCTCTCTTTGTCGTCCACTGTTTCGTTTTCCTTCAACCTGTTGTCACAATATATTCTAACTCTCTTTGCAGCAGATATCCACCCACATTGCTCAGTTAGAGCGTTCGACGACATCGGAAGGGACCACAGACCCGTCCTCCTTGAGATCACAAACACCAGGGAAATAAAAAGAAATAGCTTAACATGGAACTACAAAAAGGCAGACTGGCATTTCTTCAGGAGACAAGTACGACAACGATTCGAGGCCATCGACATGACGCCGGACATAGACAAGGTATATATACTACTCGTCAAAAGTCAAGGGCCACTTAGAAAAACCTTGGTTGAAACCATAAAACAAATCTGATATAAACGTAATTGGTATCAGTCAAAACGGCATTTATTGAATACCAAATTGACACGTCACGTAAAGAAATGGAAACACACATTCAAACGCAATGAAGCTGTGAAGTGTGTCACCCACCTTTTCAAAAGTCACACAATAGATATTGGACAAATAGACATTTCAAAATCGAGTATGATCACCGTTTGCAGCAAGGCATTCAAGACAGCGTAAACGCATCGAGTCCACAAGGGTCCGAAGAGTATCCCGAGGAACAGCTTGCCATTCCTGAAGCAGAAATGCAGTCAGCTGTGCAACATCCATTGGCAGGGGGTGATTTGTTGACAATCTTCGACCAAGGACATCCCAGAGGTGCTCAATCGGAGAAAGGTCAGGTGAATGAGCTTGCCACGCCATCCTGATGATCCCATGTTGCTGAATAAACTCATTCACCACACGAGCTCGATGGGGTCGAGCGTTATCATCTTGGAGGATGGCATTACCACCTATGGCCTCCAGAGCAGGCTGAACAATTGGTCTCAAGATTTCGTTCTGGTATCTTGGGCCGGTCAAGTTGCCTTGGATGGTGTAGAGTGGGGTCCTGCCGTGTCTGTAGAAGCCTCCCCAGACCATGAGACTCCATTGTTGACTTGTCCATCGGATGTGCTCGCGACAACAAGCAACACGGGCTCTGCGATGAGCAGGAGTAAGAGGGATTCTGACTGCAGGACGTCGAGCAGCCAGTCCAAATTCATGGAAACGTCTGCGAATAGTGCTGTGACTGACATTAACGTTTACAGTTTGTCTCAGCTGACATCTTAGAGTGGAACAAGTCACTGTTCGATGGCGCAGGGCTGACAACAAGAGGTACCGGTCATCATGTCTATTTGTGCATCTAGGGCGACCTGGCCGGTGGCGATCTTCCACACTTCCTGTGGCCTGAAATCTCTCCAAAATTCTTTGGATAGTAGAGTGTGACACTGCAAGCCGTCTAGCAACCTCACTGACAGATAAACCACTTTCAACCCACGCTATAGCCCTCATTCTTTGTAAGGTGTCAAGACTTCTTCTCGGTGGCATAAGTTTTGCAAGTGATGAAACTACCCTAAGTCTGCTGATTGTAAAACAAATTAAGAGTGAACTCTGTTCATGAAAAGTCACCATTGCACGTGGAATGTCAATCAGCAGGATTACTTCACCTGTTTGGTTGTACGGAAGTTTGAAAAAACAGATTAAAAATGAGTATTTATGGTCAGCAAACCAAATTGCACGTGATCACCATGGTTGTCGGTGAGTTGTTTTAATGCTTAACGTGCATAGAGGACTGTCAGAGGAAGATATTGCACCCATTTTTACTAAAAACTTCCTTCATTTAATCATTCTATGCGCTTATATAAAAGTGTATTGAAAATAATAGGGTGGCCCTTGACTTTTGACGAGTAGTATAGTAAAATTACCACAGCACTACTGCAGTTTGCAAAAGAAGCCATTCCACGAGGATGTAGGAGAAAGTTTAAACCTTACTGGAGTACAGAACTGGAAGCTGCTGTAAATGAGAGGAAAAAAGCAAGACGGCAAGCTGAGAAACAGTCAACCCCCGACATCAAAGAAGATTATAACTGTCTAACTGTAAATGTTAAATTTCTGAGCAAACAAGCGAAAAGAGAAACATGGGCTAAGAAATGTGGAGAGTTAAACTTGCGGAAAGACGGAAAGAAAGCATGGTGCCTCATATCAAATCTCTCAGGAATTAAAAGAAAGAAAAACCCTGAACCCTCATTACAAGCACTGAACCGCTAACAAGGGATGCACAGAAAGCAGAAGCTTTCAATAAGCACTTTGCCAACGTAAAGAAAAAAACAACCACGCATGAGACTTGACAGTGCTATCAGATCACTCACAAAAATGATGGAGAAATAACCAACAGCTAGCTGTGAGGTCTTTGAAAAGAACTTTACTCTTTCAGAAAACTCAAGATGGCCCTAAAAAAATACAAGAAAGGAAAAGCTGCTGGACCTGATCGGCTCACTAACGAGATGATCTCAAATTATGAAGTCTCCACCATCCTTGACCTCATTAACAAGACCTGGAGAGAAGGCAAGTTACCAACAGACTGGAGACAAGCCAATATCACCCCAGTCCTTAAGAAAGACAAACCATCCAATAACGTAACAAGCTATCGACCGATCTCCTTGGCATCAAACCTAGGCAAGATCACTGAAAGGATGATAAATGAAAGGCTATATTGGTGGCTAGAAAGCAATAAGATCTTAAATACCAACAAATCAGGTTTTAGAAGAAACAAAGAGACAATGGATCAGTTGATACGATTCACCCAAGAGATAGGTGATGCCTTCCAAGACAAAAATAATGTGGTAGCATCATTTATTGATCTTAGACAAGCCTATGATCGAGTCTAGAGGATAGGCCTCCTCTTCAAAATGCGAAGAATGGGAATATCAGGGCGAATGTACAACTGGCTGAAACGTTTCTTCTATAACAGAACAATCCGAACAACATTAAGTGGAACAACATCAAAACAAAGGACCCTGGAGGAAGGACTGCCCCAGGGATCAGCACTAAGTTGTACACTGTTTCTTATATTTATTAATGACCTCCCAGATGTCATCACCTGCCAAAAAACACTATTTGCTGATGACCTACGGGTGCTTGCGTAGAACAGAAAAATGGTATGACAATATCATCAGTGAGGAACTGATGACAAGAACCAGACAAGTGCCAGTGGAATAAGAGGTGAGAAGACACTGGCGAGAAAACACATATTGAGGAAACATGTTGACAGCATTACAAGGCAGTCTTTGTTCTGGAATCCCCAGGGCAAGAGAGGCAGAGGTAGAACAAAAACAGTTGGAGAAGAGAACTGGAGGCACAAGTGAAAATGCTCTGGATAACGTGGAACTTGAGCTGATGGCACGTGACAGGAAAACGTGGCATTCGATTGTTAAAGTATCCTTAGGGAGCTAGAGAGTATTGATTGATTAATAATCACATATAGCGTTAGTCAAACGTAAAAAGAGTGATTATAAAAGACAATTTACACATTAAATGTAAACATTCTTCTTCTTTGATCCATAACCACCAACCGTCAAAGCAGTCAGCGGCCATCTCGCCTGGTGGCGTCATGTAGGGCAGCAACAAATTGATTCCACTTTGCTCGGTCGGCGGCCATCCTTCGTACAGTGTCCTAACTCTGGTTCATTCTTTGCATCTCAGCTTCCACAGTTCTCCGCCAAGTTGTTTTTGGTCGGCCTCTCTTTCGCTTTCCCTCGGGGGTCCATATCATAGCTGTTCTTGTGATGGTATCAGGGTCCATTCTGAGGACGTGGCCAACCCAACTCCAGCGTCTGCCAGCTATGATGGTGTGCATGTCCTCCTGGTTACTCCGAATAAGTAGTTCTTGGTTGCTGATGGTGTTTGGCCAAAAGATTCGGAGAATTTTCCTTAGGCAGATTGTGTGTAAGGAGGACAGTTTCGACTTTTCCTTCTCTGTTACTCTCCAACATTCCGCACCATAGAGAAGCACAGAACGTACACAGCTCTCATACAGTCTTAATTTGGTGTTTGTGCTGTACTGGGAAGACTTCCAAATGTTGTTGAGAACAGCAAAGGCTGTTCTCGCTTTATTCATTCTGTTGTTAATGTCCTTGCTTGTTCCGCAGTCAGGTGTTACTATGCATCCTAGGTAAGTAAATGTGTCTGTCTGTTCTAACCTCTGGTTCCTTACTGTTATTGGCTCAGGATTGCCCACATTTAGTGTCATGACCTCTGTCTTCTTCAAATTGATGTTCAGGCCAACCTGCTGGCCGTAGTTATTCAGTCTATCGGTTTTGTCTTGAATGTGTTGATGTGAACGCGCGAGTAGTGCAATGTCATCTGTATATTCCAGGTCTTCCAGTGTAGAAAACGTTGTCCATCTAATTCCTCTTGGACTGCCCTCTGTTCTCTGGCGCATCACCCAATCTATGACTGTCAAAAATAATGTTGTTGATAAGGGGCATCCCTGTCGTACTCCTGTTTTCTCTTCGAAAGTTACATTACTCGATCCAACACTGCCCGTAAAGTTAGAATAGAGGCTTTTTATGATGGAAACAATGCTTCTAGGAATTCCATAAGCCCTCAGAATTTTCCATAGGCTGTCCTTGTGTATGCTGTCGAAAGCCTTTTCAAAATCAACAAAGTTAATGTACAGCTGTCTCTGCCATTCTGAGCACTGCTCTATAATGTGTGACCGGGCTTGGTCACGGCATCAATATGAAGTTAGTGCAATTGGGTCAGTTGGCCAGTCAATTGTGTTGTACGCAGGTAAATATTTTGACGTGAGCTAACTCTTTGTACGTTCTGGTTCATGTGGTTGCAGGCCGTTCGCCTGAGATGGAAATTCCTGACCTTAGTTTATTCTTCTTCCCAAAGTCCGTTCTTACCCTTTTAGGTTAGTGAAAAGCAATACCTCGTATAATGGTTTGTCAAAGTAATCCACTGTAACGTTCCAAAGAAAACTCAGCAATGTAGACAAAAAAATGTAGTTTATTAACGTCATTAGAACAGCAATGTTATTGACACAATGGTGAAGTACTTGGTTCTTGCTTACAAAAAGTAGTGAGTATATAAAATGAAAGTGTATATCCACAGGAATAATATATCCAATAGAATAAAATACAAACTTGTCTACTTAAAATTACTTGTCTAACTTGAGAACTTGTGAAGTTAAACACTTGTCTTGATAATCTCAAAGACGAAGTTCACCTAGCACTATATGTAAAATCCTCTCGCCTAATGAATCCCAAACATCTGTAAAAGCCTGTCTATCGCTAACGTCTATCCTTTTTATACTATTTCTTCTTTTTTTCCCGCCAATTTTCACACGATGCTTTTTTTTTCACACGGTACAGTTATCTACATTTGCACACGTTTTTTCAGCTTTTCGACTTTTTCCACCCGTCTCTCTCTCTAACAACGAAAAAAACCCCAGATTAGCAACTCTCACTTTCACGAAATGTTCCATTCAAAAACATGCATTTACTATTGTTTTGTTCTGGGACAGCTTTACAATGCTTCTCTCAAAGCCGTGAACTTTTCATGATACTGTGTTTTGTGCACACATGTCTTAACTGCTTTTAACGTTGTTATTCTCATTGTATGTGGTTTTTAACACGTATTAATGGTAGTGTATGTCAAGCGGTCACACAAGTCCCGGGGCCACAAAAATGTATCCCATGTGGAGACATTTTCGTCCTATCAACTAAAAAATATCAAGTATCTAACATACATACTGGAACAAAATATGAACTGGGGGCATATATTTATGAGTCAATTGGCAATGGACAATGGTTGAGAAAAATTTATGTTACTGGTATAAGTCATTGACTGGGGGCAAATACTTATGAGCGAAATAAAAAAACAATTTTTCAAGATGTCAAAATACATGTGAGGCAAAATTTTTTATTACAAGATCTCAGTATACATGTGAGGAAAAAAAATTATTTTTCAGTAAAACGATGGATCTAGTAGATTTATAATGCGTAAAACGGGGGACACATACAAGTTGTTTATACACTATGTCATTAAACAGTATGGGATATGGATAGCAATGTGCAATATGCAATGTAAATTATTCATGTATTAATACACTTATGTAATCTTTTTTTAACAAAACGCTAGTATTAATTATAAAAATTAAAATTATGATATTAAATATACATAATTAATATTACACTTATTGCACTTTTTTTCTCAAGTCAACACATATAAGGTGTTGTCATGCCAAACAAAACTCGAACTTTTAATCAACACTCAGGACAATAAGTGTATCCTATCTTAATATTTACATCTGAATGGTAACGGACCACAGCTATTTACGTTTGACCATGACCTCCGCGAGTGTCAACAAGAGCGGGGAAAAGGTCACGCTGTCTGGATATTTGAACTCTCATTGACGGGCACAGTGTGGCGTCAAGTTTAGTACAATGGAATAGCTGGCGGGAGTAAAGAAAGTAGTTCCGGTTTGGATGGATGAATGAATGCGAGGCGTGGGAGAAAGGGAAGAAAAAAAAGAAGAAGAACTCGCATGGGGAAATTTACACGGGGGGAAGATGAAGGTGGTGAAAACGAAGGTTGGATTTAACATAGCGGAATACAGCGAGGTGTTGTAAAGTTCACACGTCTGGAAAGGGTGTGCATAAGGAAGAGGGAGAGGAGAGGTGTGGGTTAACATTTCAAATACGCATTAGAGTATAAATAATTTGCACTGTACGTGTACAACATCTGTGTGTCTCGAACACAGTAGGTTGGTTAAAAAAAACATGATATATGGTACATAGTTATTTATGCGATATAAATGAAATTCAACAATGCATAATAAGTAATCATAAAAACGATCCATAGCATATGTCTAGTTCAGCAACACCTGAACAGACAAGTAGAAAATGTGTTAATTGAGAAAAAAATGCTGTGAGTATCTTTCACCATTTGTGATGCTCCGGCTAATCACATGAAATAATGTTTTGGTTTTCCGCCAAAGTCTTAATATTATGACATAAACTGTCATAGTTGTGGTCAAGTGCAGTGCCAAAAAAAATTACTGTAACGCATTGCGTACAAACGGCAAAATCGCCGGTTTTGATTGATGTGCTTGTCTTAAGATCAAACAATGTCTTCTTTAACCTTTGAGATTCTTCCTTAGCGGCTAATAGTACATCAATGTGACCCATGTGTTTGGTTATCTTATAATATGTACAACAATGTTTGATACATATATTCCTAAGTCCAAAAAATATTATTTAAATCTTGTAATTCTGAATATAATGTAACTGCATGTTGAATAGAGTTGCACCTCTGCAGATTTTTCTCTTCACTGGCGGTTATGACTGCCGCTGATAGCATCAACTGGACGACATAGAAAGTGGCTGTCATCATCAGAAAAACTTGTTTTTTTTTAGAGCAGCCAGCAAGAGCAACTTGGCTGACTCTGAAATAGCATGCTTCTCATGGGCAGTGCTATCGCACTCGGACAACAAAATTTAAACCATTTAGAGTAGCCCAGCTAGAGCGAACTGGGCTAACTCTAAAATAGCCCTGTCTCTCCAGGACAGTCTGCTATTGCACTCGGACAAAAAAATAAAACCATTTAGGGTAGCCTGGCTAGAGCAACCTGGGTTAACTGTATCAGAACATAGTTGTGTAGCTAGATGGGTGTTGGTAGAGGGCACAGTCTGCTGCTGTTGGGCTAGTCGTTCCTGTTGTATTTAAGGAGGAATGCTGTCTTCGCTACTTGTAGGCGAATGTGAGTGGTGACAGCTAGTACCTGGTTTCGGTTGATTTGAAATACAGTACTTCTGTGCTTGTTCTGCCTGTAAAGATGTGTTGCTATCTGGTCATATTTTTGTTATTGGGAGTTAAATGTTAAAGATTTGTATGTACAGGTCGGATTTTTGTACACACGCTAGTTAGCACGCTTTTAGTGATGAGATGATTTTTTTAGTTGGGGGCTTGGTGCTCTGTAATTTTTTTGAACATAGCTCAACTGAGTAGGTGTTAGTCTTTTTTACGAAATATGATAAAGAAAGTATTCGAATGTTCTTAACCATAATTTTGGGGAAGAGACGGTTGAGCTGAGCTGTAGTCTCACTCGGTTAGTTCGCACATGAGTAAATTTTTTACTGAGTTGTACTGAGATACGGAAATCTCGGGGAGTGTGTTGCTGGCAGGGATTGGAGATGGTCGTCCCATGTCGCTAGTGCGTTCCAGTGTGTTTTTTGCCTGTGAAGGGGAGAGTTTGATATTGAAGATATCTTTTGAGGCCATGGATTGTACCGGCCATTATTATTATGATTCATATTTCCTGTGATGGATTTTCCCCTGTGATTGGAATAGATATATTGTGCTCAGAGTTGCTGTGTGCAACCATGTTATGAATAGTTATTGCATGGATTTACTGTTATAATACCGTGTCCAGAGCTGCTGTGAACTGGTGTTTTTTTTTTTGGTGAAGGGAATTGGATCATTGAAGAGAACTGAAGAGGAGATTTTATTGAAGTGAAGATAGATGTACTGTATTTATTGTTCAAAGCCTTGGATTATGCTGGCTTGTTGATGTACTGTATTTATTATTCAAAGCCATGGAGTATGTCGGCTCAGGTTATATTTCTGTGAACTGCGAGGTATGCAGTCACTGTTGATGGATGTTTTCATTGTGATTACTATGAAATATGAGCTGCTATGTTCTGCAGTCTATGTACTTTGGAATCTGTACTTGTAACTGAGTTTTCACGGATTTACTTATCTGATGCCTCATGATTATGCTGTGAACCGTTTTGCTATGATGTCTGCGTGACTGTGCTGTCAATAAACTGTATAACGTTACAGCAGGTTTCAGTATTTCCTGACCACTACGTTCCTGTGGTGTGTGATAGCAGTGTGTTAGTATGAAAGGACTTATGACATTCGCGTATATGGATATACATATTTACACACTTGTCGGCCATCTGTAAGCACGACCACGGCTGATTGTTATTGTCAGCAGACTATTTTGTCTTCTTGCCACCTTCAATCATCTGACGCATATCCCGCCACTGACATCTACATAAGGATGTATATCTTTACATAAAGTGTTGGCCTGTGTGGCCTACTGAAGAAGGTGTTCACGCAAAGAAACTTTAACGCTAACCTTGACTTTTGCTGGTGTTTCTTTCAATTGTTTCATTAGTTTAACGACTTCCGGGTCTTTCATTTGTTCCTGCAGGATGTCGAAGTTGTCTGTTCGATCTTCTTCTGACAATCGATCAGTGTATGTGTGAGTGTCCGATTGATCGGCAATTCGGTTTGAATTTATGACATTTATTTGTCTAGCATTGTCATTTATGTCTGTTGCAGCTGTTTCATTTTCGTTACTCTGTGTCGGGTTGTCAGGATATGGAATTCTAGAAAGCAGGTCAGCACATGTATTGAGAGTTCCGGCAATATATTCTATGGTAGTGTCATAGTTCTGCAAGTTCATCGTCCAAGTTTGAAGCTTCTTTGATTGTTCGGATGTCTTCGTCAACCAACTAACAAGGGGTTGGTGATCTGTTCTGATGATAACTTTTGTTCCGCGGATGTAAAAATCCAGTTTCTGCATAGCATAATGAATGGCAAATGCTTCCTTTTCTGTTGTAGTCCAACGCTTTTGCGACTTACTTAATGCGTGTGACAGGAAGGCAATTGGCTTTTCGTTCGGTACATTTGGGATAACAGGGGTTTCATCAGAATGGTTTGGTTGGACAAGACAAGCTCCTACAGCGTTATCAGAAGCGTCTGAGTATAGGATCATCGGTTTGGTGGTATCAGGGTGTGCAAACATTGGAATGGTTGTGAGTGCATTTTTTAGGTAATCGAATGCTTGTTGACATTGATCCGTCCATCTAAACCTGGCATATTTCTTAGTTAGGGCTATTAATGGCTCCGCCGCCTTGGAAAAGTTGACGATGTGGCGTCTGTCTGTAATAACTACAGCAGCCAAGATAACCTCGTACGTGTCTCACAGTTGTAGGGCGTGGCATGTCCCTGATTGCTCGTACTTTCTCGTCGTCAGGGCGAATTCCACTGCCATTAATAATGAAACCTAGGTATTTTGTTTCCCGTTTTAGGAATTCACATTTCGAGAGTTTCAACTTTATGTGATGATATTTCAGACGATCGAAGATTTGTTCACCCCTTTTCAGATGTTCTTGTATTGTACTTGGCGTATGGACTAAGATATCATCCATGTATGCCAAGACAAAGGGCTGGAATCCTTTCAAGACCTCATCCATGAGTGGCATATAAGTAACGGGGCTTCCTTTAAGTCTCAACGGCATCACATTCCATGCAAAGGTACCGACATGCGTACAAAATGTAGATTTTTCTTTTGCCTCTGGTGACATTGGGATGCACCAGAAACCGGATCGTGCATCTAATGTTGTAAACCATTTGGAATTTCCAAGCATCGCCAGTATATCATCCATCCTGGGAAGTGGGTATGATATCGTCTTCGTTATCTTGTTAAGTGCACGATAGTCACAGCAGAAACGGTGGCTGCCGTCTTTCTTTGTGACGATGACAATGGTGGATGACCATTGAGATCTTGATCTTTCTATGATACCAGCTTCAAGCATCTCATTTATACATTTCTCCACTAACTCACGGTTCTTAAGGGGAGTGTGGAAAGGTTTGAGGTGTACTGGGACATCAGTTGTGGTGTTTATATCCATTTGGACTGTAGATGTGCGCTCCAGTTCCATGTCATTGATGGCAAACATATGTTGGTGTTTGATGACAAACTGTTGAAGCCTATTGACATGAGGTTCCTTTGCATGCAAGGTTTAAAGTAATTTTGTCAGCCAAGATAACCTCGTACGTGTCTCACAGTTGTAGGGCGTGGCATGTCCCTGATTGCTCGTACTTTCTCGTCGTCAGGGCGAATTCCACTGCCATTAATAATGAAACCTAGGTATTTTGTTTCCCGTTTTAGGAATTCACATTTCGAGAGTTTCAACTTTATGTGATGATATTCCTTATTCTTGTGCACATCAGTTGTACTGGATGTTCCTTGAGAACTGCCTTCTTGCTGTGGTTCGGTGGTGAAGCGTTGATGATCACTCTCGATCTATCCTGGACTTCGACAGTATCGTGGTGTTTTGCGTTGAATGTACGTTTCGCTCTCTCTACCACTACGGCAGTACTGTGGATTTAGCTGTCGTTGATTTATTGAAGGTTTGTTTCCCTGCGTGTTTATCTGGGTATGCACTAGTTGGTTACGTCGCTGTTTTTTCATATTAATTAAGCGATGGTATCTGGGAGCAACGTGTGTCACAAAATTAATGTCATGAAAACTTCTGCGTTTCCTGTGATGTAAGCTGTCATTATCAGTTTCTGGATAATATCGCTCAGTGCCAAATGTGTTCGCGTGATAAGTCTTTCTATTTCCTGCCCGCTGTTTTCTCGTATTAGCGTAAAATTTACTTGGAGAAGTTCTGTCATTTGTCTTATAAGCCGGTAAGTGTGCTGGTGTTAGAGGGTTACGGTAGGCTTCAATAACTATTTCTTGATCTACGATATCCGCATAATTCAAGTCATAATCAATTGTAGGTTTTCGCTTCTGCACCTCTGTAAGGCAGTGAATATTGTGGTATTTACGCACATATTTATCTGGGTATGCAGGTGAAACGTTACACTGTTCGTTTGTTCGGCGTGAGTAATTTGTATGTTTACCAGTATTAACATCAATGTTATCGTTGTAATAGCTGTGTTCGGCTTCACAGTGGAATCTCCTTCCATACGGTTTGTACGGAACGTAGACTGAATGTTTGGTGACAGGCCATGTATCCTGGCGCTGTGGTTTTTCAAAGTTCGTGTCAGGGCGTGGGAAAAAGTGTGGGGGCTGACGAGGAGTATGGAATGGGGAGGGTGACTCAGATCATCAATGTGTGTTTCTTTCTTGATGGTGTGGGTCGAAAGAGAATGAACCTTGTCTGTTATATTTGTTTGCACAAATTTAACTTGCGCTATAATTGCACCGCGTGCAACTGATGTCGCCTTCCCTGAGCTATTTAAAATCATTACAGGAAAATCACGGATGGTGGTAACTTCTGCGATTCCTTCTGTGATACTGATGTGGGGATCTTCGTTAATTGCATTGTCTGTTAAAGGTTGTACTTCAATTGTGTGTCCTGGACTGAAGTATTGGGATCCTTTAATACGACCTTTTACTATAGTAAGAGAGTTTGGTTGTAATGTCACTGGTGATGTAAGTCGAACAAATGATGCGATATGGATGTCATCTTGCAACATAATATATTCGCCATTTATCTTTATTTTGTGTAGATCAAAGTAAATTCTTGCCTGATGTTTATTCAAGAAATGACGTCCTAATATGAAATTTCGAGACATGCCTCTTGTAATTATAAAAGGATGAATAAGTTTTTGATGTCCGATCTGAAATGACACATAAGCAGTTCCAATCGATTTTAACTGTTGGCCTGTCGCAGAAGCCATATAGGTTTTCGAAGGTGCAAATCTGACATGTTTCTTGATCTGTAGGTATATTTGCTCTCTCATCAAGCTTAATGGGGGCTCCAATATCTATCAGAGCTCTGTAATTTTTGTTATTGGTGGATATTAAGCATGAACTGGGATCAGGTGATAAATTTATGTGATTGATTTCTGTTAGCTGTGGTTTGCAATCGGTACAATGATGTTGAGGTTTGTTTTTGGTGGTGTAGGACCTTTGTTCATAACTGTTGTTTAAGTTATGTCTGTTGTGGTCATACCGAGTAGTCCTATTTATCGGTTGACATAAGCGTTTCCCTGACCTTGGTTGTAAGATCTGGTCTGGCTTCGATTGAAGGAATGATTTCGTTGTGGGTGAGGTCTGTGTTGATCACCATTTGCATAATAATAACGTGGTGAGTGGTTCTCATACTGATGCGGATGTGCTCTGTATTGATTGTAACTCTGTTTTTTTTGTGTACATTCGTAAGAAGTATGTCCTCGGCGTTTGCAAATAAAACAAGTAAGGGCAGTAACCTGGTGCACATTCTGTTGATGTGTTCTGGGTTGCTGATGAGAATGGGACTGTCCAGCATGTTGGTTGGGATGATTGTAATATGAATGGACTCTGTGGGAGCTGTTCCTACTCCAATGTGGTCTTGAGTGGCCAATTTCCATCGGCTGGTGGAATTCGTCGGAATGGTCAAGTTTTTCTTCTCTGCCAATTCATTGCTGGAACCTTTTAAGAACATTTTCTTCAGTCACCTTTAGTTGAATAGTCTCTGTAATGGTCTTTGTATCCTTTCTAAGATGGAGTTTGAGGTTATCTGCGTGTAACCCGTCAATAAAAATGCAAACTAAATGTCTTTCAAGCTCTTGGGAAGGGATGTTCCCGTCTAGAAAAGCATCTTCAGCCAAGTTGAGTAATCGATTAGCATGGAATTGTACTGGTTCGTGTCTGTCTTGGTGTATTTTGTGAAGTAAAGTCCAAGCATGTTGTCCATCGGTTATATCACTATAGCGTTGTACAAGCTCTTTCCTCAGTGAATCAAAGGTCTCATTGGGATAAGTTTTAGATCTACGACGGAGAAAATCGGTCACCAAAGAATCTGAAGAAAGGTAAGCTATTCTTCTGCGGTCCTCATCACATGCAGCGTTTATAAGAGAAGCAAATTTGTCAATGTCCACTAGCCACTTCCTGAAAGACTTAGCATCACCAGCAAATGGAGTTACGACAGTTTGGACCTGTTGGTACTTGGCGAAATGGTCTACATTATCCACAGTTTCCGTAATTTTCTGTAGAGCAATCATAGCTGGCTCTGCGTCGTCTGGAAGGGGAGTGTGACTTTGTAGAGCTGATTGTTGCTGTTGCTGTATATTTATTAAATTTTGTTGTTGTTGCTGTTGTAGCAGTAATTGTTGCTGATCAAGCTGCTGTTGCAACGTTTGTGGATCCATGACAGTGATTAGTGATTAGGCCTGTCTGCTATAACTAAAAAAGTGGCTGTTCGCTCGCCAAAATGAGTATGCTTTCACAAACGAAAAGGGCTGGTCGCGGCGTCAATGTTTATAGTATGCTTTCACTAAAGAAAACGGCTGGTCACGACACCAATATAAAGTAAGATGTGACCGGGCTTGTTCACGGCATCAATATGAAGTTAGTGTAACCGGGTCAGTTGGCCAGTCAATTGTGTTGTGCGCAGGTAAATATTTTAACGTGCGCTAACTCTTTGTACGTTCTGGTTCAAATGGTTACAGGCCTTTTGCCTGAGATGGAAATTCCTGACCTTAGTTTTTCTTCTTCCCAAAGTCCGTTCTTGCCCTTTTAAATTTAGTGAAAAGCAATACCTCGTATAATGGTTTGTCAAAGTAATCCACTGTAACGTTCCAAAGAAAACTCAGCAATGTAGAAAAATAAAATATAGTTTATTAACGTCATTAGAACAGCAATGTTATTGACACCATGGAGAACTACTTGGTTCTTGCTTACACAAAGTAGTGAGTATCCAAAATGAAAGTGTATATCCACAGAAATAATATATCCAATAGAATAAAATACAAACTTGTCTACTTAAAAATACTTGTCTAACTTGAGAACTTGTGAAGTTAAACACTTGTCTTGATAATCTCAAAGACGAAGTTCACCTAACACTATCTGTAAAATCCTCTCGCCTAATGAATCATGAACATCTGTAAAAGCCTTTCTTTTGCCCACGTCTCTCTGTTTTATACTATTTCTTCTTTTTTCCCGCCAATTTTCACACGATGCTTTCTTTTTCACACGGTACAGTAATCTACATTTGCACACGTTTTTTCAGCTTTTCGACTTTTTCCACACGTCTCTCTCTCTAACAACGGAAAAACCCCAGATTAGTAACTCTCACTTTCACAAAATGTTCAATTCAAAAACATGCATTTAATATTGTTTTGTTCTGGGACAGCTTTACAATGCTTCTCTCAAAGCCGTGAACTTTTCATGATACTGTGTTTTGTGCACACATGTCTTAACTGCTTTTAACGTTGTTATTCTCATTGTATGTGGTTTTTAACACGTATTAATGGTAGTGTATGTCAAACGGTCACAAATGTTCCTGAGGGTAAATATATGATCTGCACATCTTCTGTTCTTTCTGAAGCCCGCTTGTTCTTTCCTCAGTTTATGGTCAACTGCTTTTGAAATTCTCTGGATGATTATCCTGCTTAGTATTTTGCTGGGAACTGAGAGGGTAATTCCTCTCCAGTTGTTGCAGTCTGCAAGGTCGCCCTTCTTAGGCAATGTGACAATTATTCCTTTACTCCACTCTGTTGGTGTTGTCTCAGTTTCCCAGACTTGTGCAAATAGTGGTTCTAATAGTTCTGCTGCTAGTTCAGGGTCTGTCTTGAATAGCTCAGCATTTAGATTGTCGTGACCAGGCGCTTTTTCATTTTTTAGCCCTTTGATAGCTGTGATGATTTCTTTTTTTCCGTGGAATGTCTATATTTACGTCTAAGTCACTTTCAGCCTCAGGAACATTCAGCTGAGTCTCTGGTGATTCCTTATTCAGTGTTTCTCTGAAGTGCTCTGCCCATCTTGTTTCCTGCCCCTGTGCTGTGGCGATGAGATTTCCTTGCTTGTCTCTTACTAACGTTATGTTGTTTGCACCTCGTTTTCCACTGATAGCTTTAGTTATTTTATAAACTGTGCTTTGTTCATTTCTCAGTACTGCCTCTTCTGCCTGTCTTGCAAGGTCATTCAGAAATGTCCTTTTGTTAGCACGGGTTTGACGTTTTACTTCCTTGTCCAGCTGACTGTACTGTTCACCATATATTGCCTTTAACCTGGGAGACTTAGCTTCTGTTTTCTTTCTTTTCATTTCCTTTCTCTTCGCTATGGTGTTTAGCATTTCTGGTTTTATCCAGTCTTAGCTCTTTCTTTCCTGGAACCCCAAGCATGACTTGCTGCTTTCTTTGTATATTGTTGAGATGGTGTTGAATTTCTGGTCGACATCGTCGATCTCTGTTCTTTCCTGGCTTTTGGTAATCAGGTATCGTCTCTTTACGTCGACCACGAACGCTTTTCTGGTGAAGGGGTCCTTAAGTTTCGTGATGTTATATCTTTTCTGTTTGACTGCAACTGGTCCAGCAGCTCTGAGTTTCACCTTCAGTCTTCCTACTACTAGGTGATGATCACATGTAGTTAATTAAAAAGGATAGTCAACTATGTAAAGAACTATATGGTAATGAGGTAAACTAAGTGTTACCACAATCATGACAATAATCAACAGAGTCCGTAATCCGCTTAATCTCCTCCTCTGTAAGGTTATTTAAGGGTGTACACAATGTTGAAGTCTGTTTCGCAGTGTGGGTTATCTCAACGGTGAGTAACTAATTCTGTAAATATCGCACGTGTAGTAGTTGAGAAAACCTGTAAGATGTGTTGTCCATCAACGATTTGTAATCTGTCTAGCATAGAACTGTTAATAGTTATCTCATATAACTGACTGTTGTCTGGTCTTGAAGAAAGCACTGACGTGAATTCGTCAAGAAATGATCTTTTTGTTGAATTAAGCTTCGTGCAATGAATCTTGACTGAATGGATTTACGTTGTATAATACACATTTTGAGTAGATACATTTACTTGATGCACTGATTCGTTGAGTAACTAAACTTGGTTGAGATAAAAAGCTTTTAAGTGATTTGAACTTGAAATGTAGACGAACCAACCAGGAGTACGTGAACTTAATAAATCTAAGAATACAAGTGCTAGCTACTGACGTGTACAAACGTGGGCTTGATATATATCCATCTCGCTTCTTTACGATTAGACATCAAACGTTCAATGTGTAGACCAGTGTCTCTCAAGCGGTGTGCCGCTGCGACTATCAAGGTGGGACGTAAACATGTTGTAACCTTACTACATGAAATATATTTTTTGTGATCATGTAAAATAAAACTAATCTTAAAGCATGAATTCATTCAATAATAATTAGAGCTATTAACTGGTTTGAACAAAAATAGATACACTTCAAAATTTCATTATATTATAAAAACGCAACAAGCGCATAAACAACGTTCAAAGGCCATGAACGAAGAATAATACTTCCACTTGGACCTAATTATATCTGGCAGACATATTTAGACGCCTAACAGCGTGAACACCAGTATGCAAGGGCGAAGTGAAAACATCCTTACATCAACTTATAGGCTACTGCAATTTAAAAAGAGTATATTAATCTGGTTAAATAGATCTAGGGAGCGTAACTAGAACGGATGGCTGCGGCAGGAATGGAAAACATCAATAGAATCCTCATGTCTTAAAGAACTGGTGTGGATCTACTGTCCTGGTCACGCAGGGGTCCGTACCAATGAGAGAGCTGACAGACTGGCCCCGAGAGCACCTATAGTGGGGACACTGGACATGGATTAGGGAGAGATACTAAGGGCTATTAATGATCGCCTGCTGGATAATGACACTGCAATGGATGAATCAACAAGACTGAGGCTGTAGGAGTTTGGCATCAAATGTGGGACTAGCAGAAATGGACGTGAGAGAGGATGCATCCGTCGTATGTACAACCAGTGTGCTACAGGTACGTACAATTAGCATTCATACTCTTCGACATTTGCTGAGGGAGACTGAGCACCTATGGGTTTGCCCGGAGTACAGTGAGGTTGGTTCTGATTAACAATAACAATAATAATAGAGGGGGGGGGGGGGGGCTTGATATGTTTTCACTGGTACCCAAAAAGACAATATAAAAGACATTGCTACCCTCATAATGGAGCATTTGGAAACATTGCAGCAAAAAATCCAATTTTACTTTCCATCATTGACTACAGAGAGATTCGACTGGGTAAGAAATACATTTTTGCCTGTTTCATCTGACTTGGATTTTACAACGATAGAAGAACAGTTAGCTTCTATATCAACTGATAGCAGTCTTAAAATGAAACACTCTGAGATACCCCTTGACTTATGTTGGATTTCTGTTAAAGACGAGTATTCTTTTATTGCAAAACGATCTTTAATTATTTTGATGCAGTCTTCTACGTCATATTTATGTGAGCTGGGATTTTCAACACTTACAAGCATTAAATGGAAATAAAAATATTTTTAAAAATATTTTAAACACACGCTTTTAATGCACTAAAACCCAAAAATAATTTTTCAATGAGTTTATAGCTTGCAGTCAAAAAATGTAACATCATATTGACAACGCTTTTTGTCAACTTGATGTTACATTTTTCGACTGCTATCTATAAACTCCTTGAAAAATTATTTTTGGGTTTTTTAGTGCATTAAAAGCGTGTGTTTAAAATATTTTTTTTATATTTTATATGTTCTTCTTTTTAGTGTTAGAAAAATTATGACATACTAAAACATAAACAATATTTTTGCTTATTGTAAATCTGGTCTAAAATTTCTTAAGCGATCCATTTCTTTTAGAGCGTCAATATTACACGGCTTTTTGCTTGTTAATTTGGTGCAATCAATTTCTTCAGTTTAAAGGCCATCTAGAGATCGAACTCGACTTTCCCTTGATTCATAATGTTATAATTTGGATTGTTTCCCTTGATTTAGCTAGATACTTGTTTGAGTACTGCCCTGTTTTACGCTTAGAAAAAAAATAAAGCACACCTCGTACTCTTGAATTTTTAATTAACTTGATTATGGCTCCAGATTTGTTTACATTTCTTTACGAAAAACTTTATTTACTCATAATGTCCTAATTGCAATATTAAATTATTAAATAACTGACTGATTATTGTATTGTCATCGGGGGGACACAACTTTGCCAAGTTTCAGAGCTATTGCTCATCTGGACGTGATTGAAAAATCGATTGCAAGATTTGAAAGTGACGAGAAAGTGATATACAAGTGAAGTTAAATAAAAGCATGTAAAAAAGGGAAAGACCTCTGTATTGAAGATGAAATAAGAGTTTGCTTATCTCAAGCGAGGTGTGCCGCAAAATTTTAGAAATTTGAAAAGTGTGCCGTGAACACAAAAAGGTTGAGACACAGTGGTGTAGACAAATATTTCTGCAGGACTTAAGACACAAAATGGCTTTATTAATGTCATATCTAATATCAGTAGTTGACTTTCGTTTTATCTTATTCTTATTTAGCTTGTTCCTAACTAATCACTATGTTGTTACTTCTTCCAGTTGTTGCGGTATGTCCTAAGGCGGACATGATAGTATTATCAATAGCTATAGTTAGTACAGAAGTGTGTGCCCATGTCAGTCTGAAGTGATGATCTAAAAATGTACACGAAGGCAAAATGTACTAACTTTAAACTACTTCTTTACATGTCAGACATAAAATTAATCGAGAGGAAGAAGCTATGATTCAACAAACAATTAGCAAATAGAAGTAATGAAAACAAAATTGCGCATTTGCTTTGAAGCTGCTTGCGAAAAGCAATCCGATATGACGAAAAAGGAAAATTGTACATTATGTTTATAAAATCTACGAACTTCTTTCTCTTTCACTAAACTATTTGAAAGAAGACTTAGCATATATCCGGCACTTGGAGTTAAATTATATATCAAGACTCAGGGACTCCACTTTTCACCACGACTGTTTGTAAAAACGTAATGGCTTCTAGTGAGCAATGCCTTATATTCTCTAGTTGCCTGTCTGTAACATTTCTTAGGCAGCTCCTCGTGCACAGCCCAGAATCCACTAACCAGTCTCCTTTCTTGCAAATGTCCCCTCTTTTGCGCTGGCTCGCTCGTTTATGCACCGTCGATCGGAGAAAAAAGGCAGGATCTTCCTTTCACGTAAATCTTTGACAGAGTTTCTCATGTCAGGTGCTACAAAACAGTGGGTTGTAATTGTTCGCCCGACAAGGCGATTGTTTACCCCTTGGTCAAAGAGTTATTTATCTTTGAAGACGCGAGTTGTCGCACCTGTCGAGACTGCCTGGCTGCAGCATTTGTCTCGCTGTTGTCGTACCCAGTGCCGGCTTTATTTAATCTCCCTTCTTTCTTATCTCCGCGCACAAACAACATTAAGCTTTTTCCATCATTCACCTGGGCTTCGCGTAATGTACAAGCTTGGCATATAAGACTTTAATCTAAAGTCTTCTATATTCAACCGCCAACTATTATATCAAATCTTCTTAACCCACCTTTTTTTAAACGGTGGATTATGCTATCAAACGAACTCCCGTATCGCCAACCCTGCTGTTTCTAGTGATGACAATAACATTTAAAGAAGCCAGGTGTTATGAATGATAGCTCTACAGGAAAGCACAAAGAGAGTAAAGATTAAAGATAAAATCCAATAAAACATACTGCGTTTGCGAGCGATAACAAATGAAAGGGCAAAGACGGGGAAGAAGCAAATGAGAACGATAATAAAAAATCTAACAGACGACGAAAAAGTAGGACCACCTGGTCACACATATTCATAACTCTTCTGCATCTAAATAACTTGAAAAAAGGAACATCATTATTTATGCTTATTGCGTGCACCATGTATGAAGCTACATAAGCAGGTAAAGAAAGTCTTAATAAGCGTAGACTAATTATCAATCACTGCTCAGGGCGAAAGAAGCAGACGTAGATTAAAGACACATGGGAACGAAAAAATGGAGACATAAATGTAAATGATGAGGAGGACATGGAAAGACCTGGAACTGTAGGCACACGACATGAAGATTTAGCATGAGATTGTTGTAGGTCTATGCTCCTTGGGGAGTTAAAGAGAAACGATGATAAACAGTCATCAATTACTAGCTAATTTCAGACTTTTCCAGATACGATTGATTACCAACATGCCCAGGGAGTATCTTGCCCCAAGTACGTCCTTGCTTGGCTTGTTCCTGGAGCCAGACCTGCAGAATACAAGTAAATGAATGCAGATATGATCTAAATCATTGGTCGGCGTACTGTAAATCCCAAATGTACCGTTAGATCACAGGAGATTATTTGGTTGATGTCTAACTGATGGAGAGGTAAACAAAAACGAACTTTGAAGCCAGTCACGTTGTGGACTAGCCCTGTCATTCAGGCATTAAAAGTGTTGTATCTTCTTGGTTACATGTACTTGTTCCTCATTGCCAGTGAAAACTGAAGAGATAACTTAAAAATTTAACTAATCGTGAACTGCATCAGAAATGATTGATACAATAGTGACAGAAAGCGAAAATAAAGGCCTCAGCCTTAGTAGCAAAGAGACAAAAGTAATGGTCGTCTTAAAGTAAAGGGCTTCCCCAGAATGTACTATCAAAGTAAATGGAACAGTTTTAACACAGGTCAATAAATTCAAATTCATAGGCACATTAATAACAACGGATGGAAGATGCATCTCAGAATAGCTCAGGCAAAAAGTGCATATTATAAAATGAAGAGTATTTTATGCAACAATTCTTTGTAATTGGAAGTAAGGAAGAAAGTTATTCAGTGTTATATAGAACCAATCCTGACACATGGGAGTAAGTCATGGACAATTAGTAAACAAGTATGGAAGGCATTAGAGGCCACAGAGATGTGGTTTTACAGAAGAATGTTAAAAATACCATGGACAGCCAAAAAGAGTAATGAGGATGTCCTGAAAGAGGTCAATGAGCAAAGGAAACCTATTTCACAAGTTAGAAAGAAGCAATCCACTTTTTTGGGCATGTTATGAGAAGAGGACATTCTGGAATATATCTTAACAACAGGTAAGATTAAAGGAAAAAGAGATAGGGGAAGACAAAGAGAGCAAATACTGGACACTTTGACATCGTGGCATGGAAAGAAGTCAACAGCAGAATTGATAAATTGTACTGGAGACAGGCAGTTGTGAAGAGACATGATCTTCTACGCCACTGGGTATGGTACTTGAAGAAGAAGAAGAAGAAGAAGAAGAAGAAGAAGAAGAAAAAGAAGAAGATGAAGAAGAAGAAGAACTGCACCAGCAATGAACGCTATCGTTTGTTTGAAGTGAAGCTAACATTCGGAAAAATATCATTTCGTTTGAATTGTTCATCGCTCTGTTGATGGAATCGCAAGTAGTATATCTTTCGGCAGAGACAAAAGTTATATTCAGGCAGAACGTGTTCCAACTTTAAAAAAAAGCAAAAAAAAAAAAAAAACAAAAACAAAAGAAAACTCTGAAAACAGTCACGATTTTATGAAGGCAGATCTTCAGTGAGCTCCGTGCTTCTAAAATAGATCCCAAACGGCTCCTTGGTTGCCTACCAGTGATCTAGAAAAACAGGGGTTCTCAAACCAATTTGTGCTCATGGACCCCTTCTGAGCCTCATTTATCTCTGTGGCCTCCCTCATAGTCGATGATAGTTGGAAAAAGGTACCTTACCATCTTACTGTAACCCCCTAGAAATGTCGCAGAGCCCACGCTGAGAACCACTGATTTAGAGGGTAATATTATTCTGCAGTCTATCTATCTATCTATCTTCTATCTATCTTCTATATATCTTCTTTCTATCTTCTATCTATCTATCTTCTATCTTCTCTTTCAGTCATTTCTGACTATAGGAGCGCACCCCCGAAACAAGTGTCGGTGGCACGAGGTTGGGCACTTGGATAAGGAGGTCAAGATGTTGCCCATGCAGCATGCCCCTGCTGGCATAGTCAGAGGAATGGGCTGGCCGTTACAGTCTGACACCAGTAGCAACGACCTGTCATCAGTAGGATTACCGTAGCAACGACCTGTCATAGGTAAGCGCTCTTTCCGCGAGGGTTGGAGCTTGGTAAGCATGTATTAGCTCTAGAATTGACACAGTTATCCAAGTAGGATCGTGTCATCTAAGGAACCTCGACTGATATAATGAGCCATTCACCGTGAGACAGTGTGTTCTGCAGATAATGAAAACAAAATATCTTACTGGATTGGGGCAGTAATCCCAATTTCGTAATGGCATTATTGATAGTTCGACATAAAGACACTTGGGAGTTCATGAATAACCAAGTTTTATCTTAACATTTTACCATTTTGAAATAGCTACGAGAGCTTCGACAATGCCGATGATGATTGCTATAAAGACAGAGGTAAGAAAGATGTCAGATATACCAGAGGCAATGAAAAGATCGTCTCATAGCAGATATACCGATTCAGGTTGTACACATAAATTAGAATTTCAAATTCAAACGACAAGTCAGTTTTATTATATGGCTCTAACACATGGCGAACTATACAAAAGAACAACAACCGAAAACTACAGACTTTCAAAAATGGGTGCTTGCATAGAATAGAAGGATTGAATTGGTATGACAAGATCACTAATGTGGAACTGATGACAAGAGCCAGACAAGTGCCAGTGGAACAAGAGATGAGAAGAAGACGCTGGAGATGGAAAGGATACACATTGAGAAAACCTGTTAATAGCATTACAAGGCAGTCCTTGTTCTGGAATCCCCAGGGTTAGAGAGGTAGAAGAAGAACAAAGAACACATGGAAAAGTGAACTTGAGGCAATCATGAAGGAGGTGAAGAAGACATGAAAAGACCTCGAGCTGATGGCACGTGACAAGAAGACTTGGCATAAGTTTGTTGAAGGACTATGCTTATTGGGAGAGTTGAAAAGTGAAAGAGAGAGAAGAAGAGATAGCAGATACTTCCGTTGGGAAGTTAAGTGTTAAAGACTTCACTTTACCAGGCCTAACTTCAGGAAGTAGAATGCCCGGCTTCTTCCCTCTCTGCCGTTGCTTTCCCTAACTTTGACAAGAAGAGGGAATGAGACATGTAGTGGGATATCAACATCAATCCTGAGATCCGAGTAAAGCAACTCTAGGTAAAAACTAAGGCGGGTCATAAGTTTTTACGATTTTATTTCTTTCTTTTAGTTTTTCTTTCTGCATATTCTGCTTTAATAATTCCTTTGCATATTTCGCTTTAGAAAATAAGCACTCCCTGGAGGATACAGAGATTGTTATTGTTATACAGAATTGACATCATTGCACTCCGGGCAAACCCATAGGTGCTCAGTCTCCATCAGTATATGTCGAAGTGTGTGAATGTAAACTGTTCCTGTAGCTCGCTGATTGTAAACACGACGGATGCATCCTCTCATACGTCCATCTCTACTAGCCTAACGTTTGATGCCAAATTCCAACAGTCTTCACCTTGATGATTCATCTATGTGGTGGATTTGGTGTTATAGATGTTATTATTTAATATTATTTGTCTACCAAGTGAGGTCATATGTGTAGGCCCCCGAGTTTAGTAGTTGATGGTTAAGTATTTTCAGGAAACCTATCTTCTACCACCCTATGATCTCACTTGGCGCTATATTTTTACTTATTATTTATGTGACTACGTCTAAGTGTCTAGGATAATGAAGGTATAATGCAGTGTAAGTCAAATCAATACAAATACACTTTAATTCTATCACATAAATAGGACTGTGTCAATACAACAACCACAAACAGACTAACACTCTAGGATATATCTTATAGAAGTCTGTGGTTGAATATTTGGTAAATGGTTATTTTACAATTTTATTTGCCCTGATTCAGAATTTTCTGAGTCAGGACCAACAACAAAATGAAATTATGGTTTTATTTACATAAAATTAAATAACACAATGGATCTTCTGTCCATATCAAGAAATATTACAATCTAATTATATTTTGGTATTACAATAGACTAAGTTTAACACTGGTAATTAATGGTGGGTTGGGGTGTTCTCATCCTCCCCTCTCTTTTCTTTATCTCTTGTGGAATGTCTATTTGACATTTAAATATTTATTTATTAATTTTGTAGATATGTGGATGAACGTCTTAGTGCCGACACAGTGGCACGTATCTTTCTGTTGGTAGTAGTTACAATGTTGACAATCTCCTAGATTTCATGGGTTGATTCGTGGTAGACAGCGTGTACCAGCAAAAGATTTCAATCGAATGACCAATCTGACACAGTCCCTGATGTAGTGTGGTAGACAGCGTGTACCAGCAAAATTTTCAATTTCTCTCACGAAGGTAAATACACCAGGTTTCTGGCACTAGGTTAGTACCAGAACAAAAACCCTGAAACAAGGTTATGATTCTTTATAACAAATCTACAATATCATTCCACAAGTAATACATGGTATAATTCAATAAAAAGAAAAGGGTCAGATCCATCTGACCAACCCATTTCAACCATTTTCATCTGAGATAACAACTCATACCAGTGCTCCTATTCTTCTCCCTAATGGCTACAACGCCTCTGACACTTCAACAATGATCCTCTCCCATAGGATAATGTGGGTTAGCCTTCCCACTGGTAACTGTGGAAATCATTTTTAGTTATACAACTCATGTCAGTTCTACTGCGTGTGAGCAACACCACAGGCCCTGCATAAGTATGCTAGGGGACCTATGTACTTAGGAGTAACCTTCCCAATAAAGCAGTATCTCATACACCAATTTTTTTTAATAACAAGGTTAATAAATTCGTTCTTACCACAATTCAATGAAAATATCACAAACATACGTTGACTGGCATTAGCATTAATATATAAGTTCAGCTTTGCCCTCGTCCAGACTGCAAAGGTTTTTTATTTTCACTCTTAGCACTGCTGTTCTCAACGCAGCTTGCATACTAACAATTTTTTATCAAATGGCCACAAGCCTTGGAAGCTTTTGCCATTATCACTAGACTGGCCCAATCACAGCGAGGGTCTAGCTATTCAATTCAAATTTGAAAAGAAAAAAAAACTCCAAGCATACTAGGAGTGAGTCTGCAAAATATATTTAGCTTTTTGGACCAACCAATACCCTCCTTCCTATACTCCTATACTAACCAATCGGATTTGAATCACTCTAAAGCCTCTTTTTAAACTTGCGTCCCCAAATAACGTTATGGATAGAATGAGCAAAAACAACAGTCCGTCCGTCCTACCGTTCGTAGATACGAGGGAAGGTCAAAAAGTAATGCCTCTTTTTTTTATGTATGTAAATACTGCATCGGTGTACAATTTGTAAATTTAGCAGGATTCCTCAAACACTCTTCTGCACTGTATAGCATTACCAACCTGTTTCAGTAACAGGTGGCACCACTGTAACACTTTAAAAATGGCTGCCAAAGACGTTCGGTTAAAATAACGTTATGTCATAGAATTCCTCAACGCTGAAGGCGAGACCCCAATTCGCATCAACGAACGTTTGAAGAATGTTTATTGAGATTCAACAGTGGATGTTAGCACTGTCCGACGTTGGGTACATCGTTGTGACGAAGCTGAAGTAGGTCAATCCTCAATGGCTGACGCAAAGCGGACTGGCCGTCTGTCTACCGCAGTGACTCCACACAATATTCATCGAGTTGATGGCATCATTCGTGGTGACCGTCGGGTAACACTGGATGAAATTTCTTCCATGTTGTCCATTAGTAAAGGCAGTGTCCAGAACATCATTAAAGACCTGCGTTATTCAAAAGTATCCAAGAGGCAGTCAATGGAATGGCATCACACAACATCGCCGACAAGAAAGAAATTCAAAAGTTCACCATCTGTATGGAAAGTTATGGCCTCTGTGTTTTGGGATGAGAAGGGTGTGATTCTTATCGACTTCTTGGAACAGGGAAACACGGTGAATGCAGACCGTTACATTGAAACTTTGAAGAAGCTTAGAGGTCGTCTTTGGCGACTTTACCCATTAAAAGATCAGAGAACTGCACTACTGTTGCACGATAATGCCACGCCACACACCGCTAAACGCACCATTGATGCGATTGCAGATTTTGGCTGGACATTATTACATCCATCTTACAGACCCGATCTTGCACCTTCTGACTTCTTCTGTTTGGACCACTGAAAGAAGATCTTCTCGGATATCACTTTGAGGACACCGAGACCCTTAAACGCGCCGTACGCCAGTGGTTTAGGAAAAAGGACACACATTTTTACCGTGCGGGGATACATGCCCTTGTGAGAAGATGGACAAAAACTGTAACGAATAACGGAGACTACATTGAGAAATACATTTTTGAAGTTCAGACTTGGGGCTACATTTCAATGTGAATTTTATCTGTTTTCTTGCCTATTGAATGAAATTAAACATTACGAGGCATTACTTTTTGACCGTCCCTCGTATATAGTATTGTGGCCGGGTAGGGTAGTGGGGATTGCTGTTTTGAATCGAGAGTATTAGATCTTGATTACTAGCTAGCCTGCTAGAGGTGATGATTTCTCTCTACAGACTTACAGGAATTTACCAGGTTCGGGGACAATCCTCTAAGGTGTAGTATTAGAGCAGATGTGTTTTATTTATATAATTTACCAGCAAGAGTAGTTATTGTTCATTTATTCTTTCCTTCTTTCCTCTCATGAATGTATGGCAAAGCAAATGAGTGACGACCTGCCTTTAGTATAAAGGTGACGTTTATTAAATTTTAACGTAATTACAAGTCGACATGGTAAAACTTCATAAGACACATATGACACTTATTCTTCTTCATAATGCCACATTTTCAAGTAAGTGCATACCAGTAGTGAAATAGGGGTTATTCTGCTTCTTCAGGATATAAAATTTACCATATCTTCTTCATCAAAACAAATAAATCCTGGATGTACATTTGAACAGAAGTCTTTCAGCCATTGTTCTCTTGCTAAATCTGCAACAATCTTTCGATTTCGGCAGGGTTAATAATTTTATAGTAATCAGTTCCTACTTACTGTCCTCGAATATAAAGTCTAATTACACAAAATGCACTTTGAAGAGAACATGCCATCGTTTCTGGAATTTCTAATTCTTCCTTTGAATGACTTTCATGCAGTAAAAACCACTGTGTTATCAGCACAAACTTTCTGATCTAGCTAGACGCGTCCTTCTTCTCCAACTAATTAGGTTGCTGGGTAAATTATTCGCGTCCCTTCTACATTTTTCTGAGCTCACGATTGGATAAAAATCACGTGACGTATGCTTGGCGAAGCGAAGCTTAGCCTGGTTTAATTAAACATCTGCGCCAAGACTTTTTTAATCTTCTGTTTCTATAAAAATTTATTTTATGTTAATATAGCCTGTATCTAAAAATTTACGGTATACGCGGTTACAGTATTATTTCAATATCTTGGTTAATAATTGGACTACTATGTATTTTAAAACATATTATTGCTCAGGAGACTCTAAGCTATCCATATATATAATTTTTATGGCTATATTCATTGTCGTTTGGATTTTCATATTCGTCACTGTTAGTCGTCAATTATATACTTTTCCATAAGCCGGCCATCTTCCCCCCCCCTTTTCCCCTTCCCTCCCCCTTCTCTATCATTTTTATTCAAAATAAAACAACTGGTTTGGGTTATGTCAGAAATATACTACTAGGCAGGAATTGAGAGCTGTCTGTGTGTTTATACATTCTGGCGTGTCCAACAGCGTGGATATATGCATGGAACTGCGTGTCGAGCGAAGAGGGGTTTTGCAAGGCGGCTTTAATATTTGCGTTTATTCTTGCTGCAGTTTCGTTCTACACTTCTGGAAATTGTCCGGATTGCTACTATTACTGGCGTTAAAGTTAAAATATTACGTTAATTCAGAACGGCAGTTTGGTGTCGCAGTTCTGGCACAATGTTAATTGTAAGTCTCAAGGACGAAACTAGGAAAGCGTGTAAGATTTGACGGCGAGATCATTTTCTAAGCATTACCACTGCACAAAAATCAGCGTTCTACTGGCGTAGAAGACGACGATAGGCAAACACACACGGGCGGGTTTATTTATTATCATAGGAGTAAAATCTTACTGAATTTAGCGATTATTTCACAGATTTCGCTACAATCTATTGCAGTGTCATTCTCTAACACGCGATCATTAATTGTTCTCTTTTTTCGACATTTTTAACACGTCTCTCTTTTCCACCTAAACAATGGAAAAAACCCAAGGATCACAACTCTCACTTCCCTCTTCCCCCGCATAACACCCATTCATTATTATTTTCTGGGACTGCTCTACGATGCCCGCTCACAGCCGTGACTGCTAACTGTAGCTATCCTCATTCTATATAGTATTATAGCACGAATAATACTAGTGTAGGCCAGGCGGTCACATCCCTCAAATCTCTCTAGTTTAGACAACCTGTTGACAGTTGTCTCAGGAAAATGGCTGCTGTCTGATCTTGAAAAGGCACTGACTAGACTGGAGCTCTTCACGATCTTCTGGTAACAAGTGGGTTTCGTGAAATGAAGCTTATCAGAGTATCTTTACGTCTTGCGATACACGATGAGAGTAGAGGAGTTTAATTCATGCACTGACGTAGTGAGTAGCTGAACTCGGTGAATTGAGCTTGATATCTTGGCGAATAGGAATCTGTTCAATCTGTACAGTGAAAACATGACGAGATCCATTGAGGAAATGCGAAAGGGATATCAGTTGGTGGAGATTTTCACGGGTTGCCTCCCCTTAGCTCTGCAGTAGTGGTCCAACAGTGGCCAAAACTCAAGAGTAACTGATGTGGATCTTCAAATATGTCTACCTTTGCACCAGATTACTCTTGGCAGAGTAGTAGATAGAAGGATAATGATGCTTCTACCTCAAGGGTGTGTAAGGGAGTCTTCACAAGATATTCAGAAAAGCGAGAACAATGCTGCATTGGCTGAGCATGTTAACTCTAGGATCTGCCGGCAACTTTTGTGAAGGATAGGGTTATCTTAGAATTCGTTAGCTCGTTCAAGCCCCCAGTTGACTTAATTCAGCGAATTTCCTCAATTATTATTTATAGCTCTGTTTGAGTGTATTTAAGAAATTGTATGAGACATACGGATACATTAAAAATGATTAAATCAACTTTAAATTTGAATAGATATACATAACAAATTTAATAATCACTTAGGTTTTAACAGTTACTAAAAAGTGAATATTCTTTAACAAAAACTGGTCATCATCATATGATGTTAATGGAGAATTATACAAGGGGAAGTTTCACTTGGCAACTTTTATTTGACTACTTAGCTGCCAATGAGGTTTTTGCTCCCGCTGGTGTCGCAGATGGGTGACTGGATTGCTCACGATCTTGGTCAAAATTAAGAGTTGCAGCACGTTCCAAGTAGAATCAGGGAGTAACTGCAATGCTGATCCCTCGTCTCTAAGACCCGTCTGATGATGGTGTCTAGCGTTGACTTCAGGCCACTTATACCCTCACTTGTTCCAGAAATAGTACCCTCAACTGGTACCACCAACTAGCATGGCAAAAGAAGAGAGTTTTGAGTTTACCGACACATACTTATGTGTCCCCATCTTCCTGTTCCACCATCCCATCTATCGTCAGAACTTTTACCCTCTCTGAGAATTAATCTTAATCCCAGTGGGCGAAAAACTATCTTTACATTTCAAATGAATAGTTTTATATTTAATTTTAGTTGAAAATGTTAACAATATAGTTTGAATATGTTTACATTTATATCGGGTGAAAAGGTTGTAAACTTTCATTACAGTTAGAGTGAATATGTTTTACATTTACACTGGTTGAAAAGTTTAATAATATATCAAGTATGTACATCATTTCTTTCATCATTCCCTTCTGCTCCATATGGAACTTGGGACTATCTCTGCTTTTGCTTCTTTATAAGAAACTCGCAATAAAGCAGTAACCAGCTAAACCCACCGCTCGCTGATCGGCCCATCTGGGTTCATGACGAATTATCACTGAGAGGAGTGCAATATGATATGAACGTACTAAATATCTGCTTGATAGCATAGAAAAAAAGGGGCGATCATGGAAATTTAGTACACACAAAATTTAACTAAATACTGCCGGAGAGGAACAGAGATCGACCCAATATTTCTGTGACAGAGATGATATAAGCATTTTGAGATATGAGAATGACACAGTCTTAATAGCAAAAGTGAAAAAGACTTACAGGAAATAAATGATACAGTAGTGACCGAAAGTGAAAATAGATACCTTAGCCTAAATAGCAAATTGACAGAAGTAATGGTTAGTGAATTTCTTGCACTTTTTTCTATGTTTGTTTATGTATTTCTTTATTTTACATTATGAAAATATTAGTCAGATTTTGATATCTCATAAAAACGTCGAAACATTATAAAGAAGTTATAATTTAGATAAAGACACGTTAAATGTCGTCCCATATTAGACATTGCCGTAGAGGTGTTAAGTGTTAAAGAATTCCCCTACACTTGAACTCAGCTTTTTGAGGTTTGGTGACCAATTCACTAGGTCGATCCCTTTATCTTCCTTAACTCAAGAGCAGAGTTAAGTACTGTGGTGTCTGCCCATGCACACCACATGTTATATTTATAGAGTTTGAGTCAGTGCTGATAAATGCGGCACTATTTAGAATATTGAAAATGAGGCGCACCAAAGAATGACGTAGAAGATTGTTATGTGTATGGCAAAGGGGGAGGAAAACCTTGAGCTTTGTGACAGCTGTTTTTTGGCTGTGTTTTCTTGTAAGTTCCAGTGGGAACCTATTACGAAGTGTTCACCTTTCTGAAAGGATATGGTCTGTACAAGAGAATGAATACTCTTGAAATAGAATTAATCTGTATTGATGAGGTTTTATAATTAAGGATTAATCGTGACGAACGCTTATGTATGCTACAAGGGATATAAGTTATTAAAGGATGTCGAGTTCGTTTCAAAAAAGAGGACTGTTTTAGTTCCTCATTGATGGTTGGGTCAGTTAAAGAACCCGCATGTATGTTATGGAGTATGGAACAAAACTATAATCGTTGGGAGATTTCACCCTGGACGTAACAGAGTAACGAGCATTATTATGAACAACAGCAGGAGCAATCAAATATACATTAACATAATCAACATATACTTCAACTGTGGACAGGGGTAGCAATTTACCTGAAATAATAATAAACGAACACACAATATATTCAAACAGCGCCCCACCACAAGTACCCACTTTTATGGCTTGGTAGGCTGAATCGGGACTCCACCTGGTTTCCAACCAGGTCCTTTTGCTCCTAGAAGGAAGCACTTTAGTCTGCAAGTGGGATGTTAAGAATATAAATACAGAAGTGAAACTAACAGGGTTAAAAGTAACAAACCAAACGCTATGTGAAGCAAATTTACAGGCAGTGACCACGATTTCAGCCCAACACCTCCTTCAGAACAATCAACGCATAAAAAACAAGGGAATGAGTGTGGAAGAAAATAAATGAAGTTGATTGTTGATCCCAACCATTGAAGACCGAATGAGTTGAAACGTTTGGTACTAGTCTGTAACGCTGTTGTCTCAAAAACATGTCCTGTGCGCCAACCCAGGAAACCAATAAATTTCTGACGACTCTGAAATCTGAATAATGGACTTAATGTGCATGTTTTAGACATGGGTAGTAGACAAAGGACATACTATGATTTACTAGACGCAGTATTAAAGTCTTTGTCTTGTGTGGACTGACCTATACTGTATAATAGGAGAAGAACAGAAGTGATTGCGTCATTAATAGGCTGGACTGCCCATGTTAAATTTCCGGTGTTATGTCTTGCGGTTCGCACTAATGACCCGTCATCGAAGCATCATTTTTTGGTGATGCCTAGGTGGCAGGGAGGATAGTGTGATTCGCTTGCATAGCTAGGCGGGGTTGTCGCACGGAAGGTCCTGGGTTCGAGTCCTGGGTAGGCCACTCACGTCTGTTGTTTTTCTGTTGTCTAGTGTTCTACTTCTTTATTTCTTACGAGTGCCTGAAAACATACCTTTATATTTGTCTAAAATTTATTTACTGTTTACAGGCCTCGGGTTTCCCTTCCTTATGTGTTTTAAAATATATTTACTTTTAATATATATAGAGAGGAGATATATTAACTGTTAATATGCAAATAGAGTTATATATAGATATATCAACTTTTAATATATTTATTTAGGGGAGATATAATAAACTTAATATTTATAGATAAGAGATAAACATGGTGGAGATTATATCTGATTTACAAATAAGAAGATAATCACGTCACGTGCCAGTATTCCCTTGCTGCAACTTGTTAATATACCAGCAGTTATAAATAATATTAAGTTTTGCAAAATTCTTCTTCTTCTTTGATCCTTAGCCGCCGACTGTCCAAGCAGTCAGAGGCCATCACGCCTAACGGCGTCTTTTAGGGCAGCAACAAACTGCTTCCACTTTGTTCGGTCAGCGGCCATCCTTCGTACAGTGCCCCAGCCCTGGTTCATTCTTTGCATCTCGGCCTTCACACTTCTCCGCCAAGTTGTTTTTGGTCGGCCTCTCTTTCGCTTTGTCTCTTCGGAGGACATGGCCAACCCAACTCCAGCGTCTGCCAGCTGTGATGGTGTGCATGTCTTCTTGGTTACTCCGAGTAAGTAGTTCTTGGTTAGTGATAGTATTTGGTCAAAATATTCAGAGAATATTCCATAGGCAGATTGTGTGGAAGGAGGACAGTTTCCACATTTCCTTCTCTGTTACTATCCAGCATTCCGCACCATAGAGAAGCACAGTAAAATTATTGCAGGTTATTTCCCCATTTGCAGCACTTCAGCGCTGCCACACTCCCCCTCCCAGCCCTCCAACACAAGATCCGCCTCTGTCAAAATGCATTATTATATGTATGTCCCTATTGTTTCTTTGTCGATGGTTATATCTTTTATAGGTTCTCCACAGGAATGATTTCTTTTTAATGCTAAAATATATGAAATCATCTTAGTATTGCGTCGTCCATTTCTTGCTGAGGTATTCGCAATCTTGTTATTACAGTTTCATGCATTTGATCCATTCTTTGTCTCGTCACCAATTAAACCTGTTTGTGTGCTTTAAAAATTCGGACAAGAAGATCCGGGACAGTCGTAGAACGTGCAACGCTAGAATGTCAATAAAATAATTGAAAGAGGCAATTTAGCAGTAAATTGTCCAGTGATCATATCGCCTACGTCTGTCAACGTGACTGTTAATTATGAAGACTGAGAACGTAATTTTATATCAGGTTTTTAACAATGATGGTTTAAAAAATTACTGTCGTTTTTTAATCAGTCTCTGAACATGTTTGTGATTTCAAATTACTTTTTCCCACCTGAATATATGACAAGTTAAAAGCGTTTTACTGACGTATGTAAACTATAGCTGCACAAATAAGAATACAATGTCAAATAGAGCTTTCATCGAATTAGGAAACATGGCCATACAAACAGTAACGTTAAACGTGAAAATACGAATCTTCAAATCAGATGTCAAAACAGTCCTATTTGTGTAACTCTGAAATATGGAGAACATTAGAAACGACAATTATGAACTTTCATAAATAGGTTGTTGTACAGAATAAACAGATTGAAATAGTGTGATAAAATCACCAATGTGGAGCTGATGATACAAACAAAACAAGTGCTTTTGGAATGAGAGATGAGAAGAAGACTCTGGAATTGGATATAACATACGCTGAGGACATTTAAAGATAGCATTGCAAGGAAATTCGTGTTATTGAATTCCCAGCATACTACAACATCACAAACACCAAACCCACGTACACTGTCCACCTTACAATCCCAGGCATTGAGAACAGAACTGCGGAGACTCCCACTATTCTGAAAACGAAAACACTGGATCACCTCAACAACCAATACACCAGGTAACGGTAAATTCATGTCTTCACTGACGGATCTTCAGAAGAAGCAGTAAGGACAGGAGGAGCAGGGATCCATATACTAATGCCAAATGCTCCAAAAATAGAACAGTCAATTGCTACTGGAGAACTCTCAACAAACTACAGGGCACAGCTACAGGCAATCCTAGAGGCTACAAAGATACTGGAGGAACAAAGACTTAAAGGATCAAACATAGTCTTCTTATGCGACTGCATGCCAATTCTCCAGACTATTCAAAATAAACCTGAAGATCTAGCAAGAACAGCCATAGAACACCTGAATCAGCTGTCCGTCAACAACAAAGTATCACTGCAGTGGGTTCCTGCACACTGTGGTATTGCAGGAAATGAGGCAGCTGACAGTCTGGCAAAAGCAGGCTCCCAGAAGGAACAGTTTCACCACAGAGTTTCACTGAAGGAAGCAAAGACACTAATCAAAAGAAAGTACAATAAAAATAAATAAATAAATATTTTAAACACAGGCTTTAAATGCACTAAAGGGCCACAAATAATGTTTCAAGGAGTTTATAGCTTGCAGTCAAAAAATGTAACATCAAATTGACAAAAAGCTTGGGGCGCTGATTCTACATGAAATTAACTTCTGCTTTATACTTCATCACACACTTATGGATAAAATATATGATAAGCGTTTAAGCGCCCCAGGCTTTTTGTCAATTTGATGTAACATTTTTTGATTGCAAGCTATAAACGCCTTGAAAAATTATTTGTTGCTTTTTAGTGCATTTAAAGCCTGTGTTTAAAATATTTCTTTTATATTTTATATTTTCTTCTTTTTAGTGTTATTTTTTTGTTGTTTTTAAATTTAAGTCAAATGTAATCGATCTGCTAATGACATTATCAGTTTGCGATAAACGAGACCAGAGCACAGGAGGCGGATTTCATTATTCAGAATATTACACAAAAAGTTAATATTTTTTTTGGTTTTATTTTTATATTTTATTTTGATAAGAGTTGTAACTTACATTTTTTTTAATGTAGTTGTCAGGTGTGTGTATGTCTGTGCACGCGCGTGCGATAGTGTGTGTGTGGAAAGGGGGGGGGGGGGAAGAGAAGTTTCAATATTTCTCTCAAGAGAGACAATCTGGTTAGAAAGAATACACGTAGATTATTTGCAGTTATCGCCCATTTCAGTGATGATACAACACAAACAAAAACAATTAATATTAATTTTAATTGTATTCATTTTATTATTCTTACGACTGATTTTTGAATTGTCATGGGGAATACACAACTATGCTACGTTTCAGAACTATTGCTCATCGGGAAGTGATTGAAAAATCGATTGAAAGATTTGAAGGTGATAAGGGAGGGACAAGAGAGTGACATACGTTGCAAGCTAATGATAAGGCTGTAAAAATGCATGGAGCCAGAGAACAAGCAGCAATTACCCACAAGACCCCATCCTTCAGCTGGACAGAAAACAGCAAACCACCATTTTTAGGCTCCACACAGGACACTGCAGACTACAAGCCCACCTCCACAAAATGAAAGCTGCCCCAACTGACCAGGGCACAGGCCAAAATGGCGGCCCCCCCCCCCCCAGACTCCGGAACACATTCTGCAAACGTGCCCTCTCTTTGGTGGTTTGAGAGCTCAAACCTGGCCTCAGGAGATGAAAGTGGAAGAGAAACTGTGGGGCACTCGCGAGGACCTCCTGCTGACGACTGGATTCATGGAGGCCACTCATCTCCTTGTTAAGACTGCCGAGCATAGGAAACTGATCACAGAAGAAGAGGAATTCCCAGAGCATGAGAAATAGAGGGACACTAACAAACACAGAGATACAACATTTGAGAATGCCACGATAGGAATTGAAAAAGACATTGAAAGACCTTGAACGGATGGCAACGGAAAGGTAGGCTTGGCATGAACTAGTTCCTTAACGAACTTACTGGTACTAACACCTAAACAATTAGCTCACAAATACAAATTGAGAAACATCAAATGCTATATACGAGGCGTGTTCAAATGAAACCCGACCGTGCTGCGCCAAGTGGACATTCGTAGGAGGAGCATGATGACGTCACATCTGACGTAATAAGCACATACGCATGTACAAGTGTGTAAGTGTTCATTCTCCTAGTAATCATTGGTTGTGCTGCAGACCGTTAAAATAGAGGCCGGTGTGATAAGGAATCCGTCCAAAAAATTCAAGTCACAGATTTCCGCCGGTACGGTTATGCTGACCGTATTTTTTGACCATGAAGGGTTTCTATTGGTAGACTTTAAAGAGCCTGGCGTGAACATCAATGCCATCCGCTACAAAGACACACTAGACAACCTGCATACAGCCATCAAGAATAAACGACCCGGCATGCTTTCGCGTGGTGTGATTCTGTTGCACGACAATGCTCGTCCACATGTTGCGAACATTGTGCAGGAAGCGTTAGCAAGGAAAAGGTGGGAAGTTCTGCCACACCCAGCCTACAGCCCCGATCTGTCACCATGTGACTTTCATTTGTTCAGACCCTTAAAAAATCTCTAAAAGGACAACGATTCGACTCCGGTGCAGACGTCAGGGCCTCGGTGACCAAATGGTTCAATAAGCAACCAAAGTCATTTTTCTAGGATGGCATCCGCCGTCTACCCAAGCAGTGGGATGCGTGTCTGAATGCCTATGGTGACTATTTCTAAAGGACCCCAGTGAGTACTTGCTTCATAACAATTGCTGTTTTTAATTCTACTACTCCTGCTGATGTACCTTACGTATATTTGTTATAAAGCCACTGGGACGGGTTTCATTTGAACACACCTCGTATATTCTTCATTACTGTATGGTGTAGGAAAGTGGGCAATAAACAAGCAATTCGAGAAAAGAATTAAAGCCTATGAGAAGTGGATATACAGAATAATGGGGCACGTATTGTAAAAAGAGAATACAACAAATAAAGAAGTCCTAGATGTGATTTCTATCTCTAACACCCTGTACCTTTTTGATCATCCTTCTTATTTCATTTCTCGACCTTTTGCTCTTTCATCATTTGTATAGTAATATTTTTTAATCACGGCTTTTACCTAAGTGTAATCACCTTCACCTAGATTTTTAGATCATCATCACAAACGTACATGTGCACACACTTTTATTCTCAATCTATTTAACACTAGTCATGTGCGCCTCCAGTCATATATCATAAGAAGAGAATTAAAAACAGAGTGATCAGTAATGAGAAATAAGATAAAAAGAAAGTCAACTATTGATATTAGGGAAACTTATGAAGCTACATTTGTATCTTCAGTCCTGCAGAAGTCTGAGTCTACACATTACGTGTTTGAAGTCTAATTGGAAAGATGCTAGCAACGTGTATGTCCGAATTCACAATTTAGGACTCAAAACTTCCTAAGATACAAGGAAGATTTCCACGTCCGCGTATTGGATACGTTGGTGGTGCAGCATTTCATCCACCTGTTTATCAAGTGCTCACAAGTTAATTCGCAAATACATAAATCAAGTTCAACTCATTCAAATGTTTACCTTCTGAGTCAAGCTAAAGCTCGCACAAGTTGATTCTCCTATATATCAGGTTCAGCTCACTTAAAAGCGTATTTCCTGAATCAAGATTACATACTAACAAGATGATGAGTCTATATATCAAGATCTGGGGAGATTTGGGGGTTGGAGTGGCTAAGAGGTATGGCGTCCGCCTCGAATTCTAGAGGTACCAGGTTCGATTCCCAGTTGAGGGAATATAATTCATGAAATTTATTTTTCAGAACCAATTGTACTAATGATGTCATACTGCGCCTGGTCTCCTGGGTAGTGAAATCAGATGACCAGCCTTCTCGGATAAGGGCGCAAAAATAGAAGGTCCCGTGTGCAAGTTGCGCACGTTAAAAATCCCACGGCAGTTGGAAATCTAAAGAGTAGACTGTAAGGCCGCTACCCTAGAAAACTAAAAAAATCGAAACCTACCCACCACAAAATTATTTATAGAATGTGTGATTCCTATATACACACACATGGAGATTCTCGCCGGTGCTACACAGTTCGTGCACTGTGCTGAGATCCTCTTTGTGTGATCTAAGAGAGGAGATCGGAGTACTGATGGAATTGTCCGTGTGCAAGGAAGATAGTCCTTATAAACCAAACCAAACCATATATCAAAATCACGTAATCACAAGATGTTTCGCCAAGGTTTACTTACTTACCTAGTCGTTTATCTTCTACTGTGAGGTGTTGAGTTTTGGAAGAGAGAGCGTCATACTATCCTATCGGTTGTCTTTTACCTGGTATAATTCAATTTTAGTCCTCGGTCTTTCAGAGATTGTCTACCATTGTCCTTCCAATGGACTTTGGGTCGTCCTGGAGGTCTGGATTACTTGCTCTTAGTTTCCTATGCTTGTCGTGGTAGCCTTCCTTCTCCCATTCTGCAGACATGCCCAAACCATCTTAGTTAGGACTGTTTCACGTGGGTCTCCATGGGTTGGGTTTTTACGCCATGACGTATCGTCTAGTTGCGGACACTGTCTCTTCTTGTTATTTCAACCACCTTCCTCAGATACCTCATTTCTGAGGTTTGGATCTGGCTTTTTGTGAGTTGTAGTCATTGCCCATGACTCGCATCTGTACGTGCAGGCTGGGACATAGGTGGAGTGGTATACAGCCATCTTCGTCTTTTTGGCAACTTCTCTTTTTGCTGAGGAATGCTCGATTTATGGCCTGAAAAAGTATCCCAGCTGCTGCTCTTCGTATAGCTAAATCTTCTGTTATGCCCCCCTTCCAGTCTATGACAGATCCGTGGTATTTAAAATGGTTGACCTACTCCAGTACCTGTTCTCCCAGCTTAATCCGATGCCTTCTTTCCTATCGTGGTGTCACCATGGGTTTTATCTTGTAGATGCTGATGACTATCTCTCTCTCTTCTCCAGCTCAGCCTTCCAGACTTACAGGTTGGATTGAAGCCTCTTATTTAAGAATCATTGCAACATCATCGGCAAATGCCAGCTCTGGAATACACACTTGTCTCATCTTCCAGTACCCCACTGAATTCTTTTTTGTCCTCTCGTTACATGCTTTGATGACATCATCCACGAGGAGTATGAAAAGATAAGGTGACAGGATATCATTGTCACAGAACGGCCCTGAGATCATCTGACTTATGGTTTGACGTCCTCACATAATTTCTGCAAGACTTGTAGAAGCTCATTATAGCATGAATTAGAGGTGCCGGAATGTTCTTCCTTGCCAAACAGTGCCAAAGTTTGCTTCAGGGGACCTTGTCAATCGCCTTTTCCAGATTCAAGAAACAAAGTTGCATCTTACCTTCATACTCAAGGGCCTTTTCACTCAGCTGTTTGAGCGTGAAGGTCAGAACTTGAGTACTTCGGTTTGCACGGAAGCCACAATGAACCTCATCCATTTATGCCTCAGCTAGGCGCCCGAGTCTCTTTTCCAGGATTCTAGAATAGATTTTACCTAGGACACTGAGAAGAGATATGCCTCTATGATTTCCACATTGTCAGTTGTCACCCTTTTTGAAAATGGGTGTTATGATGGCAATCTCCAAATCCTTTTTGTGGCACCAAGCTGCCTATAGGACCCTCAAATAGGTCGTCTGTTGCTTCCGTGTACTTTAACCATTTCTGGTTTTATACCATCATGTCCATCTGTTTTGCCCATCTTTATTTTCCCCAGTGCTGCCTTCAGTTCTTCCATCTTGATGCCATCTTTGCCACCATTTATTTCCTCTTCTGTGCTTGTGGTTATCATTTCTGATGCTTGACTTTGCTCACCATCGAGGAGTTCTGACAAATATTCGTTCCATCTTTCCATTACTTCCTTTAGTGCAGTAAGCAATTTGCCTTGCTTATCCTTTATAAATTTAAGAGGGCACTGTTTTTAATTCCTTATGTTCTTTAAGATCTTTAAAAAAATTTCTCATTTTCTTGAGTATTTTTTTTTTCTAGCTTTTCTACAAATTCTTCCCAGGATTTCTATTTTGCTATTAGCACCTTGTTGTTTGCTTCTGTTCTGAGTATTAAATATTCTCTATATTTCTCGGTTTTTTTCCTATTCGGCAAGATATCAAGCTCAACTCACCGAGTTCAGCTACTCACTGCGTCAGTAATGGTATAATATTGAATGTAGGTTTAATGATGATGATAGTGTTTTTCAACATATTTTGTTTCATGGTGATACTTAGTTTGTATTTTTCAACATACTTTATTTCATGTTTATAATTAGATACTGTGAATGTGAGTATGCTATTATTTTACCTTTATAACGTTGAATTCCTTGAATTGATGGGTAAAATGTATGTGAGAATAAATCAAATCAGTATAAAAGATGAGAGAAAGGAAGGGCAGAATGTCAGACGGGCCTGCGTGCCCAATTCTCAACCCTTTGAAAATAAAGTTCGTTCGTTCGTTCGTTCGTTCGTTCAGTGTATGGAGTAAACTCCTCTACTCTCATCGTGTATCGCAAGACGTAAACTCACTCAGACAAGCTTCATTTCACGAAACCTACTTGTTACCAGAAGATCGTGAAGAGCTCCAGTCTAGTCAGTGCCTTTTCAAGATCAGACAGCAGCCATTTTTCTGAGAAAACTGTCAACTGGTTGTCTAAACTAGAGAGATTTGAGAAACATTACATCTTAAAAGTTCTCAATACGGCACGTGCAAGAGTTTCAGCTATACTTACTCGTCTTGGAGATACGGCATACCATACACACAACATTAGGCAGTCTCTGCATATTTGTGTATAACCATAATATGGAGGAAGGTCGAGAGACACATAAACAGTATATAGTGGTCAACAGTAGTGAAAAGAACAGTTGGGCGACAGCAGCTGAGGTTAAAAAATGTGTGCAAGAAATACATGATGGAACTGGACATAAATCCAGTAACATGGGAGGATGAAGCTGTACCTTGCATCAAGTGGCAATTTCTCTATGGCGCCACTTCAGATTAGGCAAGCAGAAGAAAGGAGAAAACGTCGAAAGGAACAGCAGGAAAATAAGCAGCTGAGGGCTGTTACCTCAGGGGCGCATTCCCGTAGTCAGTTATGACTGAAGAGGCTATTATATTATATTATTACAGTAGTTTCAGCCCAAATTCCGAAAACAAATTATTCTGTTCCGTGCATTAATTATATATTTATCGCAGATTTTAGAGTGTGCCAGTTAACAAAGGATTTCCCTATAGAAATTCGCTGTGATTCCTAGTTTATCATAAAGGTACTGGTTTATGTAGAATTTTCCGATAATTTTCGGAGTAATCTGTCCATGTTGCTACATCATGAATGGCTTGTTGGTATTAGGGGTCCTCGTAAATTTCTTGATTGTACATAGTGGTACACATAAATATATTGTTTGCATTTTGTAGTACACGAGAAAATAAAAATAGCTGAAATGTGCTGTTGTATAATACGAGTAAATCAATGAATCAATACCCTTTAGCTCCTCAAGGAGCATAGGCCTTCAGCAAACACATGCCAAGATCTTACGGCACGTGCCATTAGTAAGAGAGAAAGGTAAAGGATCCCGTTACACGCCTATGGATACTGGGAATACGTTGTTAGGCCCGTATTTTCTTGACCATCGGCCCACTAGGGGTGATGTGGTCAGCATCACGCCGGCCAACTTAACCTTCCCAGAGTTGTTCTGGTACCCAATTCATGAGGCTGGGTCGACCCCGGAGCCGTTTGCGGTCTAAAAAAATCCCACCTCAACTGGGGATCGAACCATGTACCACCGAGCTAGGAAGCCACTGCGCTAATGCGGCTCCTGCTTTCCACGTTGTCCTTCTCATTTTCACTTCTGTCTCCACTTCTCTTCTCCATGTGTTTCTTGGTCTGCCTCTGCCTCTTTTACTTTTGGGGTTCCAGAACAAGGACTGCCATGTAATGCTATCAATAGGTTTTCTCAATGTGTGTATGTTGCTGTCATTTTTGACGGAGTCATCTGTCAAGTTATTTGCTTATGTTTTTATCATAAGAATAATTGTGTCTTTACCTGCGATGTCAGGTTGATTAGGGGTTGTCTTCCCTTGTTTATTCATTCATTGTGTTTGACCTTTAGGGTCAAAGGTAGACAGTTCGGGCGTATGCCCATGGGCAGGTTTTTTTAAGCGGGAGTGGAGTTAGACTTCCGGCGAGCCGGGGAAGTGTCCTGGTTTCTGAAGGGACGAGAGTCCATTGTGTTTTTCGGGGAGAATCTTCGAAGTGACTGCACTGGCAGTTTTCCCCAGTGAATCTCTGTGCGTTGGAATGACAGCAGAGTTCCTTGTTAAGTTCTGTGGACTCGGTTACAGGTAATACCGACTTTTTCCATTACTATGCTTTCGGTAGCAGAACATGTTAGAAGATTGCCTAGTCTGTGAACTGCAGCTCACCGGTCCTCCATTTCAGAACTTATATGTTGTGCTCAAGGTAGCCATCCAAGACTATTAGTCTTCATACCATCCAGAAATCCAGTGACGAAGATATATTGTGGGAGCCGCAGATTGGCGGCATATTTATGTCTACAATAAGCATTACTGCAGGGTTGATGGTAACCTGCTTATCAGAAGTACACAGCCGACGTCAGAACGAGGCCTGTGTTTTTTTCGGCTATTATACTACAGCCTGATAATGTGCAATTGGCGGGGAATGCCAAGTTGCACCTATGTGTCAAAGTGATTAAGGTATCTGACGCGTTTAGTCAGTAATCCCAGGGCGACGCCACGAACTGTCCTTATTGAAGAACATTGTATTGACCATGCACGAATATTCAAATGTTTACCAGCTTGCTGAATGCCTAATGTATACCTATCGATTTCCGGTCAGCATGACCTTGTTTACAATGACTGTTCCTGTTGATACCATGTGTGTTCTCGTCAATAAATGTTTTGAAACGTGTCTGCAGTGTCCAAGCATCCTTGACTACTGCATGTGAGTGTATGGGTTGCAGGGTCTACCTACATACGAGCCTAAACACATTCGCGCCTTCATTCGCACCCACACTCAGTTCATCATCCGCTCGCACTACACACCTAACAACATGTATACTGTCTTGGGCCAGTGATCACCTCAACAAGAGAAAAAGTACAGTTACAGTGTACTATCCATAACAATCGTCTTCTTCTCATTTCTTGTCCCACTGGCACTTGTCTGGTTCTTGTCATTACTTCCACGTAAGTGATCTTGTCATTACTTCCACGTAAGTGATCTTGTCATTACTTTCACGTTAGTGATCTTGTCATTACTTCCACGTTAGTGATCTTGTCATTACTTTCACGTTAGTGATCTTGTCATTACTTTCACGTTAGTGATCTTGTCATTACTTTCACGTTAGTGATCTTGTCATTACTTTCACGTTAGTGATCTTGTCATACCACTACTCTTCTTCTGTTCTACGCAAGCTCCCATTTATGAAAGTCTGTCGCTTTTTTGTTGTTGTTTTTGGTGTTTTCCATGTTTCAGAGCCATACAGTAGGACTGACTTGAGTTGAAGATTCTTATTTTAATGTTGGACTTGATTTTTCTTGATTTCTATATATTTTCAGATGCAATGAGAGCTTCTCTAGCTTTTTGTATTCTTATTTTGATATCATTGTCTGTCCCTCCAAAATGGTCTATATTGCTGCCAAAATATATGTATGATTCCATACTTTGTAGTGGTGTTTCTTCAAGTTCAATCTTGTTATCATTTCTTGCATTTATTCTCATTATCTTGCAGTTGTATAAGCTATACGAGTAAAGTTTTGATTGTGCTTTGTCATACGCATAATTATCTTGTTTGCATTTAGTGGTTCACATAAATATCTTGATTGTACGCATTGGTGCAAATAAGTGTCTTCTGTTTATTTTACTGTACGCTAAGAAAACACTAATAGCTGAAATGCACTATAACAATTGTTGCAGTCGTAGATAAAAGAATTAGTTCTTGCGAAACTTCTTTTTATGCCATCAAACTTTTTCTCATTGCTCATGCAAATTAGGTCAAGGTTTCGTTTTCATCTACCTTACGTCAGGCTATAGACTCTTAGCCAGTGTAATTTTCTAAGTAGAGACGCTGTTAGTTGTACACTTGAGACCTCTCAAGCGGTAATTCCTAACTGTCTGCCTTTCATTATAGGTGCTCAGCTTTCTCGTTGCTTCATCTTCCGTTGCTTGACATTCGTGTTCTGGTAATTTAATATAGATTCTAGAGTTTGGTGACTACGAATTTCGTCATTCTAAGGTACTCCCATAACAGAAACAGCCGTAGGGGAGTGAAGTGTTAGAGACTTCACTATTCTAGGTACAGTTTTGAGAGGTGGGGATTGCCTTTTTCGCTGCCTTTATCTTTCCTTAACTCAAGAGCAGAGCCAAGTACCAGTTTACAGCTGGGTAGACTGGAACGTGACGCCACCCGGATTTGATCATCATTCAATCATCATCATGATCATAATTTTCTATTGCGCTCATTTGGTAGCTTATGACCTGTCCTACAGTTGATCTTCTGCCAGGAGGACTGCGCCAAGCATTCACATGCACGTGCAGTAGTGGTTTCTGTGACTACATGATGAGGTAGTCAGACCCGTGTACAACCTCACAGTTCTCTTCTACGGATTGCCTCAGGGCACCGAACTCTTATTATTTCTTCGTCACTTCGGAAATCCTCGGGACCTACACTTAGCCAATCAATCAATCAATCAATCAATCAAGCAATACCTTTCCGAAATTAGCATTTTTTCTACCAAAAAAATAAATAAATAAATCAATAACTCTGGCAGCACAATTTCACCAAAAAATGTGATGAAGAGATCTGAAAAGGTTTTTGCCAAAACCAATGCCTACAAAGTTGTTCAAGTTATGTATACAATGAAAGACTTTTTAATAACAACAAGTATACAATGAAAGACTTTTTGATAACAACAAGTATACAATGAAAGACTTTTTGATAACAACAAGTATACAATGAAAGACTTTTTGATAACAAACAAGTATACAATGAAAGACTTTTTGATAACAACAAGTATACAATGAAAGACTTTTTGATAACAACAAGTATACAATGAAAGACTTTCTGATAACAACAAGTATACAATGAAAGTCGTTTTGATAACAAAAAGTATACACTGAAAGACTTTTTGATAACAACAAGTATACACTGAAAGACTTTTTGATAACAACAAGTATACACTGAAAGACTTTTTGATAACAACAAGCATACAATGAAAGACTTTTTGATAACAACAAGTATACAATGAAAGTCGTTTTGATAACAAAAAGTATACACTGAAAGACTTTTTGATAACAACAAGTACACACTGAAAGACTTTTTGATAACAACAAGTATACACTGAAAGACTTTTTGATAACAACAAGTATACACTGAAAGACTTTTTGATAACAACAAGTATACACTGAAAGACTTTTTGATAGCAACAAGTCAAGATGTGGAATTTATCGCAAGCTAGTCTAAAAAACAAAAAGAAAACTGGGAGCCGCGCTAGCGTAGTGGTTACAACACCGCTCCTGAGCCGACCCAGCTCTAATGGGTACCTCCGAAATCTGCGAGTATCTGCCTGAATGGCGAGGGACACCTGTCTCTGTACAAGAAAAGGGATACTCACGTAAAATCAATGTCAGGTTAGACATTAACAATAACCTGAGATTTCGCCTCGAGTATTAGCGGGCGTAAAAAAAAAAAAACAAAAAAAAGAAAAAACTGCGGAGCGTACGTATATACATACATGAAGAACAGCCTCCTTTATTAGAATTGACAGTATGGATTATGGAGCGTACGATTGACAGAGTGGTTAGAGCGTTGATCTCTCGTGGAAAAGGTGCCGGGTTTGAATCACGGTACCGACACGCTTTAGTCTATCCAGCTGTAAATGGGTACCTGACTTTCAGTTAGGGGAAGGAAAAGGCAGCGAGGAAGGGAACTGGTCACTCCACCTCTCGAAGCTGGACCTAATATGGTGAAGTCTCTAACACTTCATTCCCCTACGGCAGTATCTGTTATAGGACTAACTACCACATGGATGATGAGCCCTTAAAGTGGTAGCCGTAATTTGTTAACGGACCCTCGCCTGTATGTTCTCTTGCCATATGCACGTTGTTCGTTCGTGGAAAATATCATTGGGAATGCGACCATCTGTCATGCTGCGGACATGGCCAAGCCAGCGTTATATATATATATATATATATATATATATATATATATATATATATATATATAATATATAATATTATATATATATTCTATATATATATATATATATATATATATATTATATATATATGGTTGATATATATATATATATATATATATATAATATATATGGTATGTATATATATTATATATATATATATATATAATATATTATATGAATATATATATATATATATATATATATATATATATATATATATATATATATACACACTGTACATTCTGAATTGGATGATCACTGTAGGAGTTTACCAAAACATTGTAATGAAGTCTGAATCATATCTCGGCATCATTCAAAATTTATCATCGCGCAAACTCCGTGGATGTAATTGACAAACGAAACTCCAGTTTGGTACACGTAGTGTCGGAGGATACGCTAGGTTATACAACATGGAGACAACGAAAGTGCAGATGTTGATAATATTTCGGAAGGCAGTGTGCAAATAACCATGGAGTACCAAGTTAAAGAAGGACCCAGTTCGATAATAGGAATCATTAGCCTTAGGCAAATCGCAATAGATTTACTCGATGTGTTGTAGAGCCGAAGTTATTATGAATAGAAGACAGTGGGGCATGAACCATGTTGTGTTTTTCCCTGTTTCGGCTGCTTCAGTGAATAGTCGGATAAACTATATGGATATCCACAGTGATAGAGCTCATTCATATGAGTAAAATTAGCCTAAGATGGAGGAAACCAGTGCAGAAATAAGGATTCGAGAATTATTTTAGATTTGTCCTCTAAGCTCACCTTGCCCTACCTACATGTTTATAGGACATATGCAAAAGTACTTTGGTCTAGTTGTTATCTCGTATATCCGCAAGTCCACTGTATAAGGGGAGAGAACGGAAGGCACACACGCTCGCCGCCTAATTCAAACAACAGACACGGAGCACATCATTTGTATCAACTCCTTTGCCACCTGCAGAAGTGTGAGCAGACTGTGTAACCCTTAAAAGCCTGTCTGTGATTGAGGGTAAGCGAGAGGTTAATTAAATGTATATATATATATTCTTCTTCTTCTTTGATCCACTGTCACTGAGCGTCGGCTCTTGGTGACCTTGATGCCATTATATGGTACTGCGCAGTTCGTATAAGCTGTTCTGAGCTGCCATACAGTGTATTGTCTATGGATGGGTTGTGTGGTAGCAGTTGTTGTCTCAGTCCCTGAAGTGCAGGGCACTGTAGTAGGTGGTGTTCTACTGTCTCCAACGGGTTAGGGCAGTGTCTACATTTTGCTATATTTTGTGAACTTAGTCTGTTTCTGTGGCCATTTAGTGTAGAGTGGCCTGTTCTCAATCTGAAGATTTTGGTTTGGTACCTTCGTTCGATATCGTTCATAGCATCTTTCTTATTTGGGGCTGTTTGGTGAATGAAGAGTATTCTTCCTGTTTTAGCCTGTGCCCACGTGTTAGCCAAACTTCTTTACAGTTGTTTTTGACTATTTGTTTAACTGTTAACATACTCAGTGGGTGATCAATCTGTGGCATTTTTGCTCCCTTCTTAGCCAGTCTATCAGCAACTTCATTTAATGTGATGTTTATGTGGCCAGATATCCATTGCATGTATATTTCTGTTCCGTACAAGTTCATAATTTTGTGGCATGTTTCTTGAACCTTCTGGATAGTACTGATCGAGTTGGTTTTCCAGTTTCCTATTGCCAAGAGGGCAGCCTGCGAGTCTGAGAACACTACAACATCATTTGGTTCCATTTCGTCTGATTCAAAGAATTCAAAAATTCTAGTTTGGGTTTTCTGGATGGCGACTACTTCGGCTTCGTAGTCTGTGCACCAGATACCACAGGGATCTGCAATTTTGACGGGTTCTTCAGTACTGGGTCGGATGATTATGGCCCCGTATCCAGCATTTATTACTGCTTTGAAAGCTGACCCGTCTGTATAGGCATGGATAATGTCTTCATCGTACTGACAGATGGTTTCCATGGCAAGTGTTTTCAGCAGCGTAGGTATGAGGCTTTTATTTGCAGGTTGTAGAAGGTTTGTACGTATTATTGGTCTTTTCAGTTCTACGTGAGGTGGTAGGTCAGGCACAACTTGAGTAGGTAGTCTAGTCTCTGGTATGTAGTGCTTCCCTGAAAGCTCTTGGTACCTTCTAGTGAAAGATGTCTTTTTAATTCGGTACCTGGAGTTGAGGTCACCGATAACGTTTTTGCAGGGGTCATCTTTGTCAGCTCGTAAGAATCTTTCTGCCGTGATAATGACTGATTTCTTTCTCCTTAGTTCTAGGGGTTCCACATTGGCGGAAATCTCACAAGCGCTGGTCGGAGTAGTTCGCAAACCTCCACAGATGAATCTGAGTGCCTGGTTTTGTATGCGATCTAGTTTCAGTCTGAGTGTTGGGCTAGCAGTGGCTTGCAGGGGTAGAGAGTAATCCATAACTGAGCGCACGTATCCCAAGTACAGTTGTCGTAGGGTGCTCTGATTGGATCCCCAATCAGTGCTTGCCAAACGCTTTATGAGGTTTAGCCTTCTAGAGGCCTTAGCAGTTAGGGACTCAACATGTGTTTTGTATGTGAGTCTGGTATCTAGCTGTATCCCTAGATAAGTCGGATTGTTCTCTTTAGCTAGCTTTGCATCATCAAGTTTTAAATCCAGTTCTTTCTTTACTGTTTTGGTGCTGAGTGTGAATATAGTGTAGACTGTCTTACTCGTGTTGATCACCATTTTCCAGAAGCTGCAGTAGGTTGTTAGAGCAGCCAGTGCACGGTTTAGTTTCTTTTGCAGTTGCAAGTGGGACTTCCCGTCTGCCCAAAAGACCAGGTCATCAGCAAACAAGGCGCTGGGTAATTCAAGGTAGTCTGCCAGATCGTTTATGTATATGAGGAAGAGGGTGCAGCTTAGGGCTGAGCCTTGTGGGAGGCCTTCTTGGATGGTTCTTTTCCCTGATGTTGCTCCGTTGACCGTTGTGGAGATGGTTCTATTTGTGAGGAAATCTTTTATCCAACGAAACATTCTTCCTTCTATGCCCATCTTCTGCATCTTGAAAAATAGACCGCCTCTCCATACTCTGTCATATATCTGCTTGAGGTTTACGAAAACTGCGGCCACATGATTTTTATCCTGGAAAGCATCGGCAATATGTTGTACCAATCGGATTACCTGGTCAACAGTCTGTCTTCCTCTTCTAAATCCTGCTTGGTTAGGATGGAGGGCTTTTCAGTTCTCTAACCACCAGTAGAGGCGTGCATTTATCATACGTTCTGCCATTTTCCCAACGCACGAAGTCAGGGAAATGGGCCGGTAGCTACTGGCTTCGCTTGGTGGTTTATCTTTTTTGAGTATTGGGATAATGTTAGCCGTTTTCCATCCTGTAGGTACAGTACTGCTTCTCCACGTCATGTTTATGAATTACAGGATCGTCAGCAAGCCTTTTCCCCCAAGTTTGACTATCATGTCGTTGGTAACCTGGTCTGGCCCTGGTGCTTTTTTGGGTTTGGTCTTTAGGAGACTGGATTGCAATTCAGCTAGCGTAAATTCCTGATCAAAGATGCTGTCCACAGCCTTGTGTGCTTTTAGCATGCGTTTTGTAAGTGTCTTGATGGCTTTATCTAGATTGGCTCTTTAGTATGTTTTATTGACTTCAGCAAAGAATCGATTTAGGACTCGTGCTTTCCCTCTGTTGGAGGTAGCTGTGTTACTGTTTGGAAGTTTTATAGGGATTGGGTTTCTCTTCTGGGATGTCCCTGCCATGCTGTCAATGAGTTTCCATGCTTTCTTCCCTTCTTTATTTAGGTCTAGGTTTTCGCATTTTTCTTTCCAGGTTTCCATTTTGGCTTTTCTGCTCGCTAGCTTAACCTGTGCAGTGAGTCTGTTGTATGTGGTTTTGTTTTCACGGCTAGGATTTTTCTGAGCGATTTTCCGTGCCTTGCATCTTAGTTGTACTAGGTGTTCTAATTCCTCATTCCAGAAGATGCTGTATTTGACACGACTGCCTTTGGGGATAGCCTGGTTTGCTGCCTGCAGTATGGCTGTAGAGATCTGATCGTTCAAGGTATTAATGTCTTGGTTCATGTCTATTTCAGTGAGGAGCTGGTCTGATATGAGTTTGTAGTGTTCCCAGTTTGCTCGAGCATAGTTTCATTTCGGCTGTCTTTTGGTTTCCGTTTTTGTTTTACCCTGCGAGATGGTGGTGAGGATGGGTAGATGGTCGCTTCCTATGTCCTCCAATACCCTCCATTTATACCGGTTGGTGAGGTCTGCAGACACAAGTGTTAGGTCTGGTCGGCTACTGGTTCCTCTAGCTTTATGGTAGAGGGTTGGTGGGGATCTTTCGTTTTGGAGGACTATAAGGTTGGAAGTGTTACATAGCTCTTCTACTGCCTGGCCTGAGGCATTGGTGTCCCGGTATCACCAGAGTGCGGAGTGGGCGTTGAAATCCCCTGCTATGTTTGTTCTCTTGTATTCGATATCATCAAAGTAGATTCCATTAGTTTATCTGGGGGGTCTGTAGACATTAAAGATTTGGAAATGTCCGTCACTTCCCCAGACTGTCACTCGTTGTATGTCAGTTTCATCATCGGTTCGAAGACTTTCGACCTCTGCCTGTACATCATTTCTTACCAAGGTTAGGATTCCTCGACAATTATTATGGCAATTACATTTGTACATTGTGTAGCCTGGGAAGTTGATGGATTTGTCCTTAAGAACGGTTTCTTGAATCAGTGCAATGTGAACTTTCTGGTCCTTCAGTAGTTTCTTTAATTCTAACGATTTAGTTCTTATTCCATCTACATTTAACTGTAGAATGTTAATATACTCCTCGGTAGCACACTTTTCGCCAGGAGCAGCCGAGGGGCGACCTGCTTGGCGCGGACCTTTTGCGAGGCGATGTCCGAGCTCGTATATCTTAGGTTGTATTAGTGTCATGGCATCATGAGTAGTGGGGGGTTGTGATGACTTTCTTTCATCCCGGTAGTTATCCTCTTTTTCCATGCGGGGTATGCAAGGCATGGTGGGCACTGTACCATCATCGGTGGGGAAGTATTATTTTCCCCTGCTGTCCTGTTCGCCTGATGTCTGTCCTACCCCCTGGGGTTAGACAGCCCCAATACCATGTTGCACCACCTCAGTGGGGTTCACCGTTGTGCAGTCCCCGCCACCAAATGACCGCTGTTTTCTTGAAACATCCATAATTTGTCAGCTATTTAGTCAGCACTAGCGCTTCTAGTTGGTCTAAAGGATCGTCACGTCGTGCACCCTGGTGCCTTCACTATGAGATGCTGTGGATGGTTTGTAGCTGTGCCATTCCAAGTTGGAGGACAGTCACAGGTAAAAGCAGGGGCGCTCAACATAGTTTGGTCAGTCGGTCGAGACTGTTACCGGGGATGGCCGCCACTGTCTTTGTGGCTTCTGGGAGCCATATGTCAAGCTTGGAAGGTCAAGGTGGACCGGTGAGTTTTAGCCACTGGTTCAGTTCTCCAGTGCGACCGCTCTTGCCCAAAGGTGCTACCACTCTTGGCCTCCCCCAATATATATATATATATATATATATATATATATATATATATATATATATATATATAATATATATATATATATATATATATATATATATATATATATATATATATAATATATATATATATATATATATATATATATATATATATATATATATATATATATGTAAATATATATCAATGTGCGTTTAGGATAATATTGGTATGTGTTGAATAATTTTGCTATTTCTGGAGGAAAACCCGAAGTGTGTTGATTCAGTTTAATTGTGTATTAAACTAGTAGAACGAATGGATTGAGTTAGTTGTTTATGTAAAGCGTTTCAAAGATATTATGCTTGCTGGAAAGGAGTATCCAAACTGGAAGAAGGAATGACTGTAACAGATTGATTTTCTGTATTATTTGATATATGACACAATGATTACCACAAAGCCTATATGATTCTAAAGAAGCAAATCATGGACAGAACTATAACAAGTGAGTTACTGAAATATTGTGCTGGAACTTAAACGAATTATGTTATTCGTGACTTACTATGTCTCTTATGATTTACCACAGCTTGTCTGAACTGTCTCATTATATCTCCTGACTGTGGGGACACAATGAGCGATACTACGTAGGCTGTATATTATGTTTCAGGTTATATCCTGCCATGAGTGTCATACAAAACCCATGTGACCAAGTCAGCTAACAGATGTTCAAGTTAGTCAGAGCTTTTCCAGTATTAACTGTGTCATCTTGACGATTTGGAAGACCCGCAGTGGTGGTGTTCTCTCCAATCATATTTCTGTACGAGGCCTAGCAGGACTTTTTACAGATAAGTAGCTTTTTGTTGGGCTACTTCAACTTTCAAATACCATATACACACCTACGAATAAACAGTGTAATGATGCTATCTATTATAGCTGGTGGTTTATATAGACGACAAATGACAGTCATATGAATCGTTATAAATTAGCAATGATATTGTATTCAAGAAAGCACAAAAGGAAGACAGATTCCATCAAGGATCCAGAGAACAGTTGAAAAATGAACTTTATAAAATAAATATAAATTTGAAACAGATGTTATTTTGAAATCAATTTTATTTTATTTGAAATTTAACTGAAGAACCAAAGAAAAAGATCTTGTATATAAATAATTTATAAATTGTACCGACAGTCTTCAGTGAATTATTTAAATTTGGTTCAAAGTTTTCGTTGTTTAGTTAATTACTCCTACCAGAGTCAATGTGTTAGTTTAGTCTGGAGAGGAGCCCCATAGGAACCTAAGATAGTACATTACCATCTCATCTAGGAACCTATACAGCTTGACTATACCTTTGATGTCGATACACCATTACTCTTTTCAGAGAATGGGGTATTCCTTGTAAGACCAGTCTCTTATCTGGCACTATCCTGGTATCATCTGATACAGCTATTTGTCCAGGATAGTATCATCTTATTATCGTTATCTCTCGCGACAAATATAATACACATGTTTTTACAATCTCATGGTAGGTATTTCAAACGTTATTTTGAAGTACAGACAAGTGCACTGTGCACTGTTTAAACAGGAAAAAAATTAATTGCATTGGAATGGAGTAACCGAAAAACATGCATTTAAGAAAGAAACCAATGTACTCGTAATTGTAAAAAATGTTCTGCACTTTAAACCCCGAAGCAGTGGCGTATCAAGTCGGTAGCGGTCCACTCCGGGTGACAGCCAGGAAGGGGGTGCCGTCGGACACTATTATGATAGTACTTACTGTAAAAAATATACTTGCGAGAGTTTTTTTTAATGTGGAGAGGGGCCAAAGGTGGGATCCGCCCCGAGTACCAAATGCTTTAAGAACGCCCCTGTCCTGAAGTATTCTAATTTCTACTGTTCTTTCAGAAGTTTAATTTTACAAATATTTCTCTCTCTTTCTAGCTCTCTCAAACAGGAAGAATTGTTTGTCCGGTAAGTACCGTAAATGCAAACTCGTATACAGCATCGTGGTTCGTGAGCAATACCAGAAGATGACCGCAGAAATAAATTAGAAAAATACAGAACACGGTTAAATCAGTACCAGTTCAATACGGAACACAATATCGTATTGCTTGAGTTCCTCCCTGCGTGCAAGGCTTCCCATTTTGGTAGATTACAAACTTAATGACGAGACAGCCTTTGCAGTTTCAATTTATTCATATCGTACAGCTTTGTTTTAAACACATTTCAGTGAAGAAAAGTGTTGTAATTGATAAACGTTAATTGTTACCTTTACAGGTAAGGCTATAACACAATCATTACAATGTTAAATTGTATCATGTCGTACGGTAGGTTAAATTGGGCCCAGTCTAGGTAAAGAGAAATGGTTGACTAATACACGAGAATGTATAGAAATAGATTTCACAGGTAGAGGGAAAATATGTCTCTGGAGTGAATAGGCTTTTCTCATCCAGCCTGTTCGTACAACTGTGCTTTGTTATAAGACAGTCTTTGCCTCCCTATCTAATGAAAGAACAGGTTACTCTACACACACACAACAACATGTGACAACAAGACACACAACCGTGAAAAAAAAACTAAGGATAAATGGGTATGGGTCTGACCAGCACACAAAGTTAAGTTTTCTTGTTGTTTATTATCATTGAACAGTTTACAACATCAAGTTAATCAAAGGTAGCAAGAAAATCATTTTACATATAGAGGAAATGTAGAAGAATGGTGCGCCTTCACCATATAAAGGAAAATAACCCAAAGAAATTATTAACCCAAAGGTTGAAGGTTAGCACTAGGTTTACATAATAACAATATTGGTACAGTATATGACCAAGTAAAGTAAACAAAATCAAACCACCAAAAATTAATAGAGAATTTCCAGCAACCATATACTCAACACACACTCACTCATTTATGTGGCCACCTCTTACACTCTTACCTATTTCGTATTCTTCCCTTGGGTCTGTGGTATCCACGAATCTAATCCCTATTTTACAGTTGATTAGTGTATCACCCCCAGCTGTCGAGGACACAAATTGGCCCCAGTTAATCCCCAAAAAACCTAATGAGGTGAACGCCGAATAAGTTAAGGTCATACGATGAGTCCTGGAAATAATATAAATCATAAAGGGTTGTCTCACTGTTCTAAAAAAAAAACTAGCACTGTTCCTTCGATGTGTGCACAGGGGAAAGTGATTCTAGATACAGGAACTACAACTGAATAATTTCGATGCGACAACTCTTGCAGTGTTGTGGGCGGGTGGGGAAACAGTCTTGTTTCCCGCTCGGGCTGAAACGTCTATTTGAATATAGGGTTTACTACAAATGTTGAATATGTGAGGGTCCTTGGTGGTTTACCATTTAAGAGAGGGATAACTTCAGGTGTTCTTGAATAATCTGGTGCTACAAATGTTACAAATGATGATGATGGATTTTCTATCGGCCGACTCTTTGCCAGAGCGCCACTCTTGCACAGTCTATAGGTTGGTACTCCACTGGGATTATAACTGTCAGGTGTTGGGGAAAATAATAATAATGTTTCCAGGTATACACCACTTGTGGGCTGTTAAAATAATATTTCTGGATTTAGTAAGTCCAGTAGTTAAATTACATTCACACCGTATAATCGGTAGTGTACACTTTAAGCATGAAATGGAATAAGGAAACGAAAAAAGACGGCTGGTCGTCTACTTAAGGATCAGGTCTGCGAAGAAAATACAAGAAACATTTCAGGAATAATGCTAACACTCTATGTAAATATAAATATGTATAGACGGGGACATGACAGTCTCACCTCCGCTCTGTCAAATCCTGACGAATTTAACAAATACACGGTGTTCGTTCTACGCATACACACACAGATATCACTGGACGCGGATTTTGGGTCAGTGAGTCGATGAAAACTCTCCCGCCCCTTCTCGCGGCTGGCGAGTCTTTAACAGTGTATTATTTATTATTTTTCTCACAATGAGCCACGTACAACATATCACCTGTCATTAAGTAGCTAGTAAATTGTCGGTGTCTGTTAATTTGTCGTATTACATTTAAAAAATAATAGACATAACAATAATTATAAATTGAAATATAAACAGTATTTTTGTCCCTCCCACTATCAGCCGTCTAGATTCTAAGTCCGGTAAGAAATTCAAGACAATTCCTTCAGCTGGAAAGGTCATGATCACTGTCTTTTGGGACATTGAATGTGTGATTCTTGTGGACGTTATGCCAAGAGGAGAGACAATCAACTCGCAAGCTTACATTAAGACATTGAAAAAACTCAATCAATGTTTTCGCAGAGTTCGGCCGCACAAGAATCCAGCAGACCTGCTTCTCCTTCACGACAATGCGCGACCTCACACAAGTCTGACAACACGGGAAGCAATCACCACATTGGGTTGGACTGTACTACCCCATCCACCCTATAGTCCCGATTTGGCTATTTCTGATTTTCATCTATTTGGTCCACTTAAAGATGCACTCCGTGGGACAAGGTTTGAAGATGATGAAGGAGTGATTCATGCAGCGAAGAAATGGCTACATGATCAAGACAAAATCTGGTACGGGCTAGGAATACATGCACTTGTTTCGCGCTGGCATAAAGCCGTACAAGTTGATGGGGATTATGTTGAATAATACCGATGTTTACACGACATATCCATGTATATTGTGTATAAATTTCATGCTTTTTGAATAAACAGCTCCTGAGAAAAACGATGTGGTGCATTACTTTCTTAACGCCCCTCGTATATATATATATATATATATATATATATATATATATATATATATATATATATATATATGTTGTAACATATATATATATATATATATATATATATATATATATATATATATATAATAATTTGCTATTTCTGTTTTATTCCCCTTGTCACACTATTTCTTGATCTTATTAATGATCTGAGCTTGAGGGTTGAGAAATATAGTTGTCAAATGAAAAGAAGGGACCGAAGGCGGAACAAAAAATAGAGATGAATGCAGTCAGCGACTCATAGCTTGACTGCTTGCGTCAGTGTCAGAGAACCAGAGCTGACCAAAACCCTACTCCACCTACGTGGTGGTCCTGGAAACAGGCTTCGAAGAGGGAAGGCAAACCCGGTCCCAAAAAATGTCCTGCGGAAGACGGATGTGTCGGGCCGAAAGGCGCAAATATCGCAGCTTCGCTGTAAACGGTGATATAACGCAACCAACGTCCTTTTCAGGACGAACGAGGAAGAAGAAGATGAAATGAAAAGAAGTCACGATTCCCACTGAAGCATGAACGGAACATAAATAATTATTTGTTAAACAATTTCCTCAACAGAATGTTTGAGGATGTCGGGAACAAAAGAGTTTAGCCAGTCGTGTTTGCAGACGCGAAACAGAATAATCCAGAAAGAACAATTAACAATAATTTTCTTCTAAAAATGACAAGAAAAATAAGAAATATCCCGCACTTTGGGAAAATAGAAACTCAACAACAAAGAAATTAATAAGATATCTGGCAGACCAGACAATCGAATCCACGACAATTCCTGTCTTATGTGAAGTGCCTAATGACTGAACAACCTGGACATTGAGTGGAGGGGTCTGGAAAGATGGGGAGCTATTATGAAGTATCTTCTTGTCGAGATATACTCAGTCAAGTAGATAATTGCAACTCGAATCGATTGTTATATATATTAAACTTTGACCTGATTATGAAGAAACCTGAATTTACTTATCAGGAAAGGAGAGCTAAGGAAAGCGAGTAGTGTGTCTAAGCCTCTCCAGGAAAAATGTAGCCATCGCTTATATTATCTATTTCGTTATTACCATGAGTGTTTCTATAGTAACACACAGCTAGTCAACAAACCAAGCAACCAACATTCTGACCAGCTTAGTACTTACCCACCTGTTGCACATGGGACAGATTTAGTCATTAGGCTCACGAGGCTGTCATCTAGGGTGGCAACATTAAGGGGATGACAAAATTGAGTGAAAATAATTGTTTAACGAAAAGAAGTTGCAATTCCAAAAAAAGACATATTTCATTTTCTCTGACCCTTCTGCGCCGTTGTAAAAATCCATATATATATATATATATGATTATTCTGACGAGTGTTAAAAATAACTTTCACTCAAAGTTCTTCACTGCACTGTTGGATAGACATGAAGTATAGTCTACATATCGGCGTGAGGTGGCGGGGAAGTGTAACAGAGTTATGTAAATATATTACATGAATCCACACGTTTTTGCTTTCACGTGTTTTCCACCTTTGTTTGCTTATTAATATTCACGTTTCGTTAACGCAGAAGGCATGCGCTTCGATGTCTGTCCAACTCATATTTTAGCCACGCCTATTTTCTTTCTCTCTGTGTCTTAAAGACACTAGGAATGTTTACAAACAGACCTATTAGCTAGTCCTGAGCCGTTAACTGTATTATCACGCGAACGATTGGGCAATCGCTGAATAGTGACAGATCAGAGAATGAGTCATCTTATGGTAAAATCAAGGGTGATAAATCAAAAGTCGTACTTTTTGTAGTAACATTGGTCAGGGGGAATTAATCTGAGGAAAGAGGAGATAATCACAGTTACCCCCCCTTCCCCACATCCGTTTGTTCGGATCTTAATTAGCTATAGTGAGAGACGCCTGATCAAAAGCAAGTCCGTACGCTAGCGAAGAGTCTGCGGTCGGCATAAGTCATAAGTGTGAAATAAAACTTTGATTCATGAATCGACCGCAGAATTCCCCACAATCTTGGCGAAGGCGCTATATCTAGCACTTACTAGCGAATTCTATACCCATTTTATATATATATATACACCCCAGCTTTTAAAATCATTTATCGAGTAGCCTCAGATATTTTGGAACATCTAGCTTCGAATTCTAAACCACTGTTAAAGTGGATTTCTTAGTGATTCGATTGGAGAGTTTCTTTTTCTGTGTTGTGGTAACTATATTTAATAGCATTTTGAGTGATTGAATTGTTAAGTTTGTCATTTTATATTTCACTAGAATTTACAGTGTTAATTGGCTAGCAGATTAAAATATATATATATATATATATATATATATATATATATATATATATATATATATATATATATATATATATATATATATATATATATATATATATATATATATATATATATATATATATATATATAACTAATTCTTCCAGCCGTAACGTAAATTTAATTAATTGCTATTAACCAGTAAGAGATATTTTAATTGACTAGTAAACGCACTAGGCGAAGTCGTACTGACAATATATATAATTATCTCTAATCGATTATGTGCAATTTTGTAAATGACTAGCGCTTATTTCACGGGTTTTTTTAAAACGATAAAATAAGCTATACACTTGCGGTTTCTAATTAAATTTAATAACCGAGTGGATATAATAAATTGTACCTTTACGCGGGTTAGGATAGATACGGATATTGTGATTTAATGTTTTGTATTTTCTTCCTAAAAATCCAGTACGGATCACAACCCAAAACTACCAGCGGCCTAAATCTGAGAAAACGGGTCTAAGTCCAATAGATGCAAAACAAACATTCTTATGCAAATAGCGGGTTGTAGCGAAATTTCGTTCCTCTTGCTTTGTTGGGGAAAAAAAAAATGCGTAGCGCGACACCCACACACACACCAAATCCAGAAGCCAGAGTGAGAAACTGGAAGACAGTATCTGCAAGAAAAGTTATTTTTTCACGCTGCATGCAGGACAGATTAACTTCAACCAAAACAGTCTCACCGTGAGCTTATAAATCCTAAGAGGGTTTTATGATCAATGTTTATGATCATTCCTGATCGAGAAACTAAAGACTTGAAGAAGTTGATCCAGCTCACTGAAGCCTAGAGGTCAACCAATCTTCAACACCTTAGTCCCCCGTAGTTATAGGGTGGGCTGAAGGAAAGTCTTCCGTACTCCAGTGTGTCTCAGGAACCTCGAGCAGACGTGGCTAATAACATAAGATGAGTTTATGTGTATCCATCCAACAAATCCTGTGAGCAGTTTCTAAAATGACTGTTTAATGATGACAATTAGATGGCAATAGATAATGTGACAAACTTGTTTTATAAGTTCAGTGGAAGATAAATCCAAGACTTTTTAGCTTGTTTATTTGATTTGTAACTGTAAATAATCATACATTTTACCATCTTACAACAACCATTTCTCATTACAAGAATATATAGATGTACATAATAAATGGGATAATTGTACTCATTTGACTTGTTAAATTTTTAACTGTTAAAATTTTGAGTTACCTTTTCAAATTTAATTATATTATCACATAGGGTTACGATAGCGAAAGTAGCAACGTATACTTCTGAAGCCTAATCTATTGTCCAGCTCAGAGTATTCACAGCTGTAACTCTCTTGTGATACCAGTGTACTTCTCGGGCGCTGGAACTTCATACTTTCTGGAGAGAGATTCTACTTCTGCTGTACCACTATTATCATAATAGGAAAACCTTTCGCTACACGGGTCTTCGAGGTTGACCTGTTCGGCCTCTTGTTTCACCAAGAAAGAGAGAGAAAGAGAGTACCAACAAAAGACTATAAGAATAATTGTAACTGGACATGTAGCTATCCAGATTTCTTTTTCCATTTTCATATACATTCAGCCCGATGTGGCGAAATTATCAAAAAATTAACATCTCTCAACTGTTGTGGCGAGGATTTTTATCCTGAGAGATTTACATACCTGACATTCTCTTTAAGTATTGGAATTACAAGCTAATGATACTGTGAACACTAGAAGTCGTAATTATTTTCCTACCTGGACAAATTGATGTGAAATAAACAGATCCAAGTAACAGTAACGAAGTAAGCGTTCCCCAAATAATCGGATTAATCAAACTTGGAGGAGCTGGGGCTTACTTTGCCAAAACAACAAACACTGAATTTGCTGTTTGTACCATGGAGATATGTTCCAGATTTTGTTAGTCAACATATAAGTAAGAACGAATGAACTTGGCCACTGTCTGTCTGAAGCGACAGAAAGAAGGTGTGAATAATTCTTCTATTGTATAATCATTGTACTCACTTTGTTTAGCTTTTCTTTTGTTTGCCAATACTGTTATTTTCAGAATAGATTAATTAAGAACTCTGTTTTTTACAGTATAGACAAATTCTATACTATAGTGCTAATCTTTTGACCTTTTGAGGGTTATTTAACTTCTTATTTTTGGGATCTTGTCTCAACAGAGGGGATTGCACATATGGGTTTATTTCTTTATGATTTCTCTAACCTATGATTTTTCTATTGCTATTGATACTAGATGTTGTGACGTTTTTTATGATAAATAAATTCTACCTAAACGTAATTACCTGCGTTGGTCAGCTTGGCCTAATATCCCTACTCCATTTACTATAGTTTCACGTTTGTGCGTCTAAGTGTCGTCACTTATCTCTGTGTGTGTGTATGTGAGTGGTTAATAGTATATATGTTAATATATACTGGAAGGTATATTGTCTGATAGACCAATTTAGTCGCAAGATAGGCTGGACTAGAGTATCTTCCAGTGACAGATTCTACCTTTCACCATTTCACTCGTGAAATCTATTTCTTTACATTATCTCTCAATGAGTTACCACCTTTTTCAGTTCTATTCAGACGGGACCTATGCATCTTAAATACTTATCAAAAATCTACGACAGAATGGGTTAGCTAGTTTCCGGTTTTTGTGCTAGATCTTGAACAAGTACCACGGAAAGGGCGCGAAGTCCTTAGACTTGTGTTTTTCTAGTACGTCAGATTGAGTTGTTTCCAAATTTGGATCTAGTCTTTATCTAGATAATTGACTAACGTCTAATATTAAATTTTGTTTATAGTCTAGATAGAGCAGAGGCTGGTTGTCTCGAGAGTCTAAGCAACACTAATAATAATTATTCCCTAGACAAACGTCCTGTTTATTGGCTGGCTGACCACACAAACATATCAATTGTTTTTTCCACAGCATTGTAGAGTATATACAAATAGAGTTAAATGATGATCGTTGTCGGAGAGATGTTATGTAATGATTTTGTAATACAAGGCCGCTGGTAGCGCGTGATTGTTTAGCAATCACCTGTTTTTTTTTAAGCAGCGGTGTTTGAGCTACGCTAAGGAGTGCATTTTGACAAACATGTCAAGTTAATAGCCTCCCTTACCCTAACTGACTTCAGTTGTGGACATGTAGGTGGACTTAATTAAGGGATTTTTTTTCTTATTAAATTTTTGAAATAAAATTTTTGTTTCCAAGTGCCAGATAATAACAGCGATAAATTAGATAACTGATAACAGGAGGAGATATCACATTTAAATAACAGTTTATTTTTTTCTGTATTTTTCTCGTAATTGTTAGGGAACCAGTGTATCCTTTTTCTTCATTCTTTCTCGGGTAAGGCACAGTCAGTTATTTGCAATGGCTGAGGGTGCTAAACTTAGACACATGCTAAGAGAGGAAGCAAGGGAAGCGGGATTACAGGAAGAAGCGAAGGCATGTGTCAACTAAGAACTTGACAGATATGATGCGGAAAAGAAAGAAGAAGAAATTAGAGAGAAGGAAAAACCAAACGAAGCTAGGGAGCAGAAGAAGATTGAGGCGGAAATGGAAATTCGCAGGGTGAATGAAAGAGACAAGGAGAGACAGCATGAATGGGCTCTTAAGGCTCTAGAGGTCCAAAGCCGTAGGGCTGCCTGTACTTCCAGCAGTGGAGAGCCGTCTTCTTCCCATTCATCTTCAACTGATCAAGCCAGCACTCAAGTTTTGACGGATAACGGATCCCAATTCCGTATCCTGTTAATGGAGAAGATCTTTAAGATCTTGAGGGCCAAACACATCCACACCAGCGCGTACCATCCGGCCGGAAATGGGCTCGCGGAACACTTCAACGGCAGCCTCACCATGATGTTACGTAAACTGGGACAAGAGAAACCTGAATATTGGGACCTTTTTATTCCTGCAGCCTTATTCGCCTACTGGGAAGTCCCACAAGACTCTACAGGATTTCCCTCAGCTGCCCTTTTGTTCGGCAGACCTATTAAGGGGCCGCTAGAAGCCTTACTCCGGTCACTGACAGACCAGAAGGCTGATGAGACAGTCGTCTCAGCCAGTAAATATGTATCGGAATTAAAGGAAAGGTTACAACTAGGATGGGATCTAGCAACAACCAACCTTAAGAAAGCACGCGCAAGGCATGCTAAACAATACAATAAAGCAGTGAAAGAGAGAGAACTACAATAAGGGGAGAAAGTTTTGTTGTTACTGCCAAACGGAAGCAACAAACTACGCATAGGATGGGAAGGGCTGTTTACCGTACTTAAAAAGATCTCAAGAACTAGCTGTCAGATCTCTGTTAAAGGAAAGGAGAAGGTCTACCATGTAAATCTGTTAATGAAATACTTGGAAAGACCGGTGCCGTCCTCCGAACTTTTCCTGGCTGTCGCCATAGCTACCGAAGATGACGAAGATGATGATAGTTGCAGGGAATTTCCACTGCAAACACACTGAATCTTTCAACGACGTCAAACTCGGCGACAGTCTTTCAAACGCACACCGAACACATACCAGGAAAGGAAAACGTAGGGGCAGACTTTATGAGTCGGAATTAAACCACGAAGGAAGAGGAAGATGAGAGTGAAGAAAACAGTCACCCGGAAGCTACGGATACAGGTAACTCTATTTCCATAAAGCAGACATGAAGGTTTCATATCTTCAAGCAGTGACGTACTGTGACAGAGTTATGTAAATATATTACATGAATCCACACGTTTTTGCTTCCACGTGTTTTCCACCTTTGCTTGCTTATTAATATTCACGTTTCGTTAACGCAGAAGGCATGCGCTTCGATATCTGTCGAACTCATATTTTAGCCACGCCTATTTTCTTTCTCTCTATGTCTTACAGACACTAGGAATGTTTACAAACAGACCAATTAGCTAGTCCTGAGCGGTTAACTGTATTATCATGCGAACGATTGGGCAATCGCGGAATAGTGACAGACCAGAGAATGAGTCGTCTAATGATAAAATCAGGGGCGATAAATCAAAAGTCGTACTTTTTGTAGTTACATTGGTCAGGGGGAATTAATCTGCGGAAAGGGGAGATAATAACAGTTACCCCCCTTCCCCACATCCGTTTTGTCGGAACTTAATTAGCTACAGTCAGAGACTCCTGATCAAAAGCAAGTCCGTTCGCTAGCGAAGAGTCTTCGGTCGGCATACGTGTGAAATAAAACTTTGATTTATGAATCGACCGCAGAATTCCCCAAAATCTGGGCGAAGGCGCTATATGTAGTAATGACTAGCGAATTCTATACCCATTTTATATATATATACCCCAGCTTTTAAAACCATTTATCGAGTAGCCTCAGATATTTTGGAACATCTAGCTTCGAATTCTAGACCATTGTTAAAGTTGATTTCTTAGTGTTTCGATTGGAGAGTTTCTTTTTCGGTAACTATATTTAATAGCATTTTGAGTGATTTAATTGTTAAGTTCTTCATTTTATATTTCAATAGGATTTACTGTGTTAATATGCTAGCAGATTAAAAAACACACACACACACACACATATATATATATATATATATATATATATATATATATATATATATATATATATATATATATATATATATATATAGCTAATTCTTCCAGCCGTAACGTAAATTTAATTAATTGCTATTAACCAGTAAGAGATATTTTAATTGACTAGTAAACACACTAGGCGAAGTCGTACTGACAATATATATGATGATAGGAAACTCTTTACAGAGCGATACAACAGGAAGCAATCTGATCATCAGAAGTAGTCCCCCCATCCGATAAGTGTTTCGGCCCAATTACTCCTTTACACTCTAAGGGGGGCGGGCCCACTTGGGTCATGACTCCCAAGCGTCTCAGCTTCCTGTTGTCTTGTATCGAAAATGAACCCATTTCACTTATGGTAGCAACTTTTAAATCCACAACGCCAGCCGCAGAGGCAATTGTGAAAGTAACAAAGAGAAGACAAATTATTCCGTTCGTTCCAACGCCCTTCACAAATAAGGACACACACTGAGACATTAGCGCGCAGCCGACGAGCTGCGCGCCGCAAGCCACTGAAATTTACCTGACACTCTCCCTATAGTATACATCGCCTGTTGCCCCAGAGTCGCATCTCTTTCACTCGTACACCAAAAAAAAACTCAGCGTTGTGGACTTAGAAAAATTTTGGTGTTTTCTGTACCGCAGCGTTTATTGTTACGATGTCCATCGTCCATTGCGGTTGTTCCACAGCCAGCCTGATGCCTTTTCAGCAGTTTCACTAAGCCTCTTCAGTGCCCTTGTTCTAGACTGTCCCTTCAGCCCCAACAGTTTCAATAAATCATACACTGTTGCAGCCACAAGCCCTCTTGCGCCCACTTCAACCGCCATGACCCTTGCACTGAATCCGTCGTGTCTCAGATCCGCGGCCAGATCGCTATACTTGGCCGCTTTGAATGAATGTTGCTCGTCTAATCTGGATTCAAATGGCACGGTTAGTTCAATCAGTATGACCTGAAGCGTTGCTGCAGAATGAAGCACTATATCCGGCCGTCTCCGCGATTTTCTGATACACTCTGGATATGCCCCCCGTCCAGGTAGGTCTACCGCCATCTCCCAGTCGTTTGCACAGTCAAGAAGAGATGGTAAACTGCTACCAGGTTTACTCGGTTTGGGGTGTGCTGACTCTCCTGCCCTCAGAAAGTATGTGTTTGCGGTGTCTGGCAGGACTTTGCTATTCGCTTTCATTCTTGCCTGATCTATTGTCGCAGCAAGCTCATTTAGCACTTTGTTATGGCGCCAAGTGTATCGCCCTTGCCCTAATGCCACCTTACACGCTGAGAGCACGTGTTCAAGTGTCTGCCTCCCCTGGCACAGGGGGCACTGCTCATCATCCAACTTTCCCCATTTCACAAGGTTGGTGGCCGACGGCAGCAGGTCATACATTGATCTAACCACGAAGCTGAGCCTAAGAGGTGCCATATGCCATATATCATTCCATGTCAAGGACCTCTGCAGAGCTCCTTCCCATGTGGTCCATTGGCCTTGTTGGACCTGCTGCACTGCTTTTTGCAACCTCTTATCATTCTCAGCTCCTCGTATCTCCTGAACTACCATGTCTCTGCGCTCCCTGCTTGATGCCTTGGACCACCAGCGGATGTCACCATGCCCAAGTCCCCGTCTATTCGTTTGTGTGTATCCGATTACCTCTCTCAGTTTGAGTGACTCTTCAGCAGCATCAACAGCTTCTTCCACTCTCCACTTCCTTCCCGTTTTCAGTGTGGGCTGAATGGACTTAACCACGTCATCAGCTGACTCGCGTAGCATCATTGCAAGCCTTGCTTTTCCAACTTTGTATTCTTCAACAACTGACTTGAAGGGAAGCAGAAGTTTTGACTTTTTGCAGTACAGTGCTACATCTGACAGACCTGGTGGTACCCCTAGCCATTTTTCTCATGAACTTGTTGACCTTCTGCTCTATAGCTTCCACTGTACTTGTGCTTATTTCATATATAAGCAGTGGCCACAGCAACTTCGGTATCAACATGAACTGGAGGCACCACAGTTTGAACTTTCCCAGGAGTCTGCTTTGGTCTATGATCTGTAGTCCTCTGTCTGCCATTTCTATTGTCTGTTGCACTGCCTTCGAGTCTTTTAAAGAGGCATCGTACACCCTGCCAAGACTTTTAACAGGTTCCTCAATGACAGTAGGGATTCTTTGGCTGGAAACCGTGAATATGACCTCTGCTAATTTCCCTTTCCTGACTGATAGGCTTCTCGACTTCTTTGGTTTGAAGCTCATTCTGCACCAGCTGACTAGTTCACCCAGACGTGCTAACATCCTCCGGGCCTGATGTTCATCTGATGTCAGAATTGTTGTGTCATCCATGAATGCTTTGAGTGGTGGCATGTGACACATTCCACCGAGCTTTGGGCCTATAGCCATTCCTTCAGCCGCATTGAGGATTACCTGCATAGCCATGACGAATAGTATCGGAGAGATGGTACATCCCATCGCAATTCCAACTTCAAGGCTGTAGTGAAATTGACAGAGATACAACGGTAAAATGCCTCCAAGGATAACATATAAGGATAAAAACATAATGCGTAGGCTGCTGTGGTACATGATCGCCTAGACCGCGGGTCATCATCCTCCATAAAAATTGACTTGCTAGACAGGAGGGGAACGGCGGATCAAAAAGGAAAAAAATATGACTGGAAAGATTGCGTGAGACTAGAAAGGCTAAGGAGACGCAATTGGGGGGGAAACGGAGAAAAGTCACGTTTCCCAAGTTGACATAAAAAGTAAGCAACTCGACAGAAGGGACCTTAGATATAATACGCCACAGTCATTTATTGGACGCTTTTGCAATACCAAGCCCTTGATTTGAATTCAGCGGCTAAACGCAGATGTTCGAAATATTACAAAATTTAAAAAGTACTTTTTTCTTAATATTAATGTTAGGAATATAAAAATTAGCTGGCCGGATGGCCCATTCTGAGCAGTGAACTAATATGGTCTTAATTTTACAGACGGATAGATAATATTGAAGATAATGACAAAAGACAGTGTTGTTCACATCATCGACAGACTGTATTGAATCTAAAAGTGTCGCGATTTGCACAAAAAAACACGACCTCGAGACGCAGGTGTTCAAATCTACTTAGTATGGAAGGGAAGGGATATTGGTGGTAGCTGTGTCTAAATATAACTTTTAACGACAAAATTTTGGAGGGGAGAGAAAGGTTGGTTCAAAAATCGAGTACATTTTGTAGAAACACAAGTAGAGACGGACAGACTAACAGATAACCATCCATACTTGACTGAAGCATGACTGAAATGACTTTAGGGTAGGAAATTTGAATTTCAAATAAACCTAGGCAGTGATTGGCCACAGACAAGCATATTGTCGGCGCTTAGACGCGGATTTGGGGTCATTCTTCAATAGTTGTTCAGTGATAGACACAGATTTTAAAGTGTGGTGATTTCCATATGAAAGAAAGTGAAATAAATTTAGGGACGCCATACTATAGCCAGCAGCTCAGCTGAGTTTTGCTAGCAATTCTGTGTTATTTATTCATAATCTGGTAAGATTGAAATTATTTCCTTATATATTTTGAATATTGTTTCATGTTCGAGTGATTTGATACTGCCATATCGAAATCTAGCCTTACAAACAAGTAGGGATTTGCTCTAGACCCCCCGCCCTAGTCAGGGTCTAGGGACCAACAATGTACATAAACTCCAGCAAGGATTATGCAAGACAGATCAAGTGTTGAGAATAATGAAACATATTACCTATCCTCTTTTAGGGCAGAAAACTAATAAATATTTTTCAGAATCTATGGTCTGGGAGGATCTATCTGATGTAAAACCACCATGGTAAATGTGCTGTTTGGTCAGAGAGATCTGACCTGTCTGTATGATGTGGTTGTTGTGTCAGTGTTGTGTCCAGACGTGGTAGAGAATAGATTTTGACACATGGCCCATACTTTGATTGCAGAGCTGTGAGTTTCTGTTGTCAACAAAGCAGTGTCTATTCAGTTGGTGACTTTACTCGAGTGTATCTGTGCAGTACTTGTGACAGAGACCACCATTATTGCCCGCCAGCACGGAGAGGTGGGACCACCTGATTTCAGCACCAGAGCTACAACTACAAGATGAGTGAGCCTCTGGTCTGCTGGACATTCACCAACGCTGTGTAGTTTCACTAATACCCCATAAAAAGTCCCAAATATTAAAATTCTCATCAATAAATAAGTTCTTTTACACAACGTTAGTTAGTTTAAGTTTTCAGTGTATGATTTTACATTATTTATATAAATATTATTAGATACTTGTTACTATTATTCTTGTGGGGTATATATCATATATCCTATTACACCACACTACCACTATCCATAGAGCAATATTCCTAAGACCACTATTACGAAGACCACCATTTTCAATAAACAAAAATTAAGTGTGAGGGTCGTAGATGTGGTTGAGCAGAAGAAAGGACCATCTCGACAATTCCATCCAACTCTACAGTTTTTATCTCAGGAGCCCTTCACTGCATGGTCCTCGCTCATTCTACAATTTACATTTAGTCATTTCACCTCATACATTTCCATCAACACCACTGTGACATATACTTGGTGGGCTTCGGCACGGATCAAATTCAGCCCCAACAGTATAATATTAGGATCTCATTGGTGAGTGGGAGAAAGAAAATATACAAGTATGGGAAAATAAAATTGTAAAATTCCTTTAATAAAATTATAAAAAGTGTCTCCTGTAGATAAAAGTATGGGTGATTCTGTCAACAGCCTGTGTATATAAGATTAATAATGATTTTAATGGTTAGTTTGACATTAGTTTAGATCTATAGTCATATGAAGTACATTTAGGTATTTATCAGGGTTGAGAGATATGTCTAGTGCTGATGGTTATAATTATTGAATTATTGTCTATAAAGAGTATGGCGGAGATGGCTAAGATTGTTAGATCTGCTGCTGTGGCTCACACGCGAAGGAAGATGGGGTTAATGGATCAGTGGTCTCTAATTTATTAATTTCATAATTACGTAACGAGTCTGGAATGTCTTGCAAAACCATAAAATATATTGATCGGGAAGCAAAGGAGATTTAGAAAAAGAGCGTGAAGTAGAAAATTGGAGTCTGGACAGGTTGGTTGTAAGAGAAGTTGAATTGGTTAGAGGCTAGAGGACTAAGAGGCAGTTGCAGGATTGAGGGGCAGGATAAGAAATAACGACTAGCGATACTAAAAGGGTAGCAGAAGATAAAAAGCGCGTCGAAAGGGACGAAGATATATAAAAAGGCCCGAAAGGGAGGGCAGAAAAAGAAAAAAAGGTTTGACCCTGCCGAAAGGGAGGCAGATAAGAAGGATAGAAAGGTTTTGCAAAGGGAGGCACGAAGAGTTACGACCTAAGGGAGAAGCTGGGAATTACAAGGCCCTGGTCTCCTCCTGAAAAAATGATCGGTAGTGCCAGGCCCCTTTTTTTTTTTTGCCCTCAGATGGTTGTACTTGACGCCACTAGGGTCTGGGGAGCCGCTCAAACTCCCCAAGCTTTTAAATGGGGTTGTTTTATTTTAGACTCTCATACTTTTTTTTGAAAAGAAAAAGACCGATGACATTAGAGGGTAGTGCGGTACCTTAGGACGTTTTTGATGGGGTATTTAGCTAAATATGGGTTATCGTATTATATAGTTAACTACAATTAGAGAGGACTGGGGTCCTAGAGGTGTTGGACAGTTTTGGTGAAAGTTTCTGGAAAAGCTAATCACAGGGATTTTGAGGCTAATCGGTACTTCTTATGAAAGTATTTTTTTTTTTTGCCTTAAAAAATTGACAGAGGAATGCGAAGACCAAGGACAATTATGCACATTGTTTAGAGGTTAAAGCCATGCTTTGTTGGGTTCTTCTGTTATTAAGGTACCGATGAGAAAGAATGGATTTTCGTATGGGGAATTTTTTTTTAATTCGCTAAAGAAATTTATAGAAAAAATGGCCAAAAAAAACCTGTTGTCTGGGGTGAAGACATACCACCAATTCATCCCTGCTCCAGGACTAGAAAACCTATTTGGAAGAAATGGACGGCTCTCGGGGTAAGACCCAAGCATAATTCTTAAAGAAATGATCATGATTGAGCAATTGAGTAGAAGAAGAGTCCCCCCATGGCTTTTTCCAGACTATCAGAAGAAAATTTCTCATGGAACCCAAGGTCTGTAGGTGTTGGTTTTTTATTTTTAGCAGAGAAAAAGTTGAGGGGAAATTTTAAAAATTGTGAGATGCCCTGGAATGAATGTAGTATCAGAGCAGTGCTTCAAGGCAGAGGTGTCAAGTGTGTGATTCGCTAGAAAAAAGAAAGCACTCATAGACAAATTTTAAAGCTCCACGCACAAGCAATTTAATAAAAAAATTTTGATTGGAATCTCTAGAGAGCAAAAAGGGAAATAAAGGGTTAGGACCAACTTTAAACTTTTTGAGGCGGGCCCAAGAAATATGACAACTATCGCGACAGAAAAAACCCCTCACAGTTTCAATGATGCAAAATAAGTCAAAAGTTCAAATTGAATGAAAGGGAAAACCGGTTGTTAAACCAAGGATAAAATATCGGTTTGGTGTAAATTTTAGGATGCCAAACCCCCCCCCCCCATAGAGGATATAACCAATAAACACCGAATTTTGTGTATTGAACGGGAATCCTTTTCAAACATCGACCTTTAGCTGCATTTCTGCAAAATGAAATAGTTCCCGAGGGGACGACTGCATAAAAAGATTAAAAGGGTTAATCTTAATCCTTAGCATGGGCTGCACAGATATCTGGAAAACCCCTTATCACACCCCCAAGTTTGTTTGGTGAGGAATAAAATGTTTATTTTTGTAAATTGGGGTTTGTCACCATAAGGGTTAGCCTACTTAATGATACAGTTGTTCCATGGGCTTGGAATTTTGATTCAGTCGTTGTGAAGTCGTGACCTAGCCTAGTGGGACCCCCAGTCAGTATTAAAACCACAGAAAAACAGTGGGAAAATACAAACGGGTAGCGGCGACTAGAGGACACATAAACCACTCATGACACTTCCCCCATAGTCGCAAAAGGCTCAATTAACGTTGTTGAGGATAAACTCGCTATGAAGAACCTGCGACTACTAGTGGGAATAAGGAAGAATGCGAAAATCAGAGCAGACTCAGTGTGATATTAGGATGAACCAATCTACCTACCAACGTCTGATAATTGGTGGTGTGTAGATAGTCTTTTCTTGGGGGGGTAAATCCCGAGGGCCGCGAGGTAAAACAACCTTAATTGATCATGGGCGAACAGTATTGCCAATTTCAGTGACAGACCAGGTCACAGAAGAAGGCAGGAGATAGGGTAAGAAAAGGTTGTTGGGGAACCTATTGCGTAATATAAATTGCTCTCAATCCAGAGGAGAAATGAGGAAAGGCGCAGGTCCTGAGGATAGGGAAACTCAAGCCCTTAGTTGTAGGCCCCCTGTTTTAAAAAAAAATGCCCAAATAATGCCACTCACACACTTCCCGAGCAAGGGGGGAATATTTCCCCCCAATGAAGAAACCAGAACCAAATCTTATACCAAGGGTAAATGGCCCAGGAAAACTCGCGGAAATCCCCTGGTAAATTCGTACATGTTATATTTATTTTTTAACGCCAGCTGAGTTCATCCCCAAGATATTCTCCATTGTAAATAGAGGGTTAAGCCTTTACATGTTGGAGATGGAACTCGGGCATTGGATTTCCCTTCAAGTGGTACATAAGATAGTTGGGCGTAATCTCAGATTTCTTACACACCAATGAGGAGAAGTAGTTCTAGAAAAAAAAATAGCTTGTCTTTACTTTCTGGCCAGGGTAACGGAGGGCATATGGATATAAAAAAATCAGATATGTCACAAAAAGTTCATAGTGCCCACAATGTGGAATTTTCGTAAAAGGGGTTAGCTCAATAAAGCCACTGGACGGGAAAATAGCTCCTTGCTTATTCCTACCTGGAACCTTAGGGGGAAATAAAAAAAAATGCCGCATCAGAGTGAGGAACAACCTTTTTGAAGGGGTTTGCAGTTGGATATTGTAGGAATACTCTCACTACGGAAACCGACAAAGAGGTAGGAACTAGTTACAATCCTTACTCTGTGTGGGACACTTGTTCCCCCCTTTCATAGTGTGAATGTGACGTTGTGAACGTGGCGTGGTTTTGAGGAGTAAGCTCTGTTACGGAATCCCTGCCCATGCTATCAAGTTGATGTCAAAACAAAGCAGAAGGCACTAGAGGTAGTAAGAAAGCACTAACTTTATGGAAGAACCCCATTTGTACACATATTACTCCTGATTAGGATCTTCCCGCATCAAATCTTGACGGATAATGGTTCTCAGTTCAAGGGAAAAGCCGAAGACATTCTAACGGGATAAGAAGTTTTTTAAATTGGGTTGTTCAAAATCTTATTTCAAGCCCAGGGAAGTACTTTGTTCAATTGTAAAAGTCCGTTACCAGTCCTACACAAGGGAATACGGCCAGGTAAAAGAGGTTCATCATATTGGATCTCTCATTTCGCCTATCATTTTCCTGAAAAAAGCTGAGCACCCAACGAAATAAGCGAAAAAACCGGATTTGTGTGGGATCCACCCGCTTGAAACGTGCCCCGCATAAACGCAATTTTCTTGCTGTTTGCAAGACATACATTATATAGGTAGGTACACCACGTTAGAACTTAGGCTACAAAACCGGGAATGGCGCTCCCCAACTTCACAACTACTGCTAGTTTGGGTTAATGGCCTAATAATAAGGAGGTCCATTTAGCTCTATTAAGCTTTGACAGGTTGAGAAGAGGGGACCTGGGAATTTTATAAAGAAAAAAGATGAAGAAAGGAGCGGTATTTTTTCAAAGCTGGTTAATGATTCTAGAAATCTCTGTCAAAGTATCGAGATACCTATCGTGAAATACGTGAAAAACTGACCCCACTCGTTTGATAAATTGGAAAAGCTGGATGGAAACTGGCGCCAAATTTGATAAAATTTGAAAAGCAAGCCCCAGAAGAAAACATGATGCAGCATTATTTTTAATATAGGAAGGCAAAGAAGTAGGATAGTACAAAAAGGGAACTGGCAGTCAGTCGGAGAAGAAGGTGCTCTGCTGTCTTTGATCTACTACCGGTCAGTGAAGCCAGAATAAAAATTACCAATATTGGTTATTTGGCAAGGGTCCCCAGTCCATATACGGTTTCTAGAGAAAGGTTGTCCCTAGAAACCAAACAAACTATATAAAAATTGACAAAAAAGGGGGGAAGGAAAAGTTTATCATGTAAAACCTGTTAAAAAGAAGTATCTGGACAGACCACAGAACTCCTCCAGGAAAAGCACCCCCTTATTGACCTTGGCTATTGCAACCCAGATGCAAAAAAAAAGAACCACTCACCTCACATGAATACCCATGTACATCCTTTGTGTGGAAACAGCAGCACAAGCCACAGGTAAAAAGTCATCCCTTAAAGTTGAAGCACCTGAAAAAGTCTAAAAAAAAACCAGAGGGAGAGAGTTCAACAGGTTCTGGAGGAACATACAGATGTATTAACAGATAAACCAGGCCATACAAATTGGCTACAGTATGACATGAAACTGGTAGACTCAAACCCAATCTGTATGAGAGCCTATTCTATTCCGTTCGCGAAGGAGAAGGCATTGAAGGAAGAAATAGAGTATTTGTTGAAGGAGGGGATTATTTCGCACAGTGAATCATCTTTTAGTTCTAGTGTCGTTTTGTTGAGAAAACCGTCTGGGGAACACAGACTGTGCATAGATTACAGGAAACTGAATGCTGTCACAGAAGGACAAGTGGATCCAATACCAGACACAAAACAGTTATTTGCCAGACTGAACAAGGCAAAATACTTTTCAAAGGTGGATATTAGTAAAGGCTATTACCAGATCCCAGTGAAGCCTGAAGTGAGACCTTATTTGGCTTTTAGCACTTCGGGTGGACATTATGAATTCAATATGCTACCATTCGGACTGAAAAATGCTCCGATGATGTGTAGGTTTTTTATCAAGGAAGATGATGCGCAAAAAAAATTGTTTGGAATCCCCTGAATAATAACCCCATGTGATCATCACGCGAATTTCATGGATGATGATATTCCTTCGTCGCCACAGAGACATTTGAAAGAACACATTGAAGCTCTGGAGATGTTGTGTTTGAATGATAGACTTCGGGGAGGCTGCGAACTTAAACTGCTAGGCCCAAAAAAAAATGTTTTGTATTGGAATGCAAAAAGAGTTGGAATTCTTGGGACAATTAACTTTGGGGCCACTGTGTAATCCAGGGTAATATGACCCCTGATCCCCTAAGAACTTGGGAAAAACTTGCAGAGAGCAACGCACCTAGGCCGCAAACCAAAAAAAAAATAAAACCGTTGCGATTTACATTTTTGTCTGTCGATTATTATGCGGATTTTATCAGAAAATACATCCAAAAATTTTATTTTAACGCTATTTTGTGCTCCTCTGACTGATCTGACTCGCAAGGGGGACTTCCAGATAAAAATTATTTTGGAACTGCACAACAATGTGAAAAAGCTTAGCGTTCCAAGAGTTAAAAGGAAAAAAAACTACACTAGCATCCTAAGACCTAATTCAAACAGCCCAAAAACTGCCCCCTGATTTTGACCCCCACCAGGACCACTTTGGTCTTAAGAAACCGATGCAAGTAATGTAGGACTCGGGAGGGGCTTTGTTTTTGCAAAGAATTCAGCGCAGCATTCCCACCTGAATGGGGAAAAAAAACTGGGAAAACCAGACCAGTCCCCGCTTTTATGCAAATAGCCGGCCGTAAAAATTGAGAATAAGGCGGAACAAGGTGGATACTCCCTCCACAAGCGGAAAAAAGAATGACAAATGTTGTTAGCATTAATCTGGGGCAATAAAGAAGTTTTCCAAAATCTATCTGTATGGTAGGTAAGGACTTTTTTGTGAGGTGGAGAACGGGACACCATCAGCCTCTCGTGTGTTTTCAGTTTAGTCTCAGGCTTCTCAAGCATAAGCCATAAAAACGCAAAGATTGCTGAAGGTGGTCCTTTTATTAAAATAATTTCTATGCCATTCAACCTTATCAGTTTATTGTAAGTCGACAGTTTTTTTCCAATATAAAACCATATCACCAGGGCAAATGAAAATTGAACATCTGTCCCCGGTTCATTGCAGATCCTCTTCTTTTGGTTTATTCCCCCCACTTCTCAGTCGGCAACCCCTGTGATCAAAAATTAGAGCCTGTCAAGTAGTTAAGGCAGAAGGACGTGAGGATAAATTTTACCCTATGTGTATAAAAAAAAAATCGCTTGGTATTTGGTGGAACCCCTTTGCCCATAGGAAACTATGGCCAACTACATGACTATTTTTTCAAGTGGGGAGAAATGTGTAGTGAAATTGACAGAGAGATTAACCCAACGGTAAAATACCTCCAAAGATAAAAATCATTTAAAAAGGATAAAAACATAATGCGTAGGGGCTGCTGAATTGAGGTACACAATGATCGCCTAAGACCCGCGGTCAGGGTCCATCATTCCCCCTCCAAAAAATTGACTTGTAGAAGTAGAGGGGAAACGGCCGGATCAAAAAAGAAAAAAAAATTAAATGACTGGAAAGATTGCGTAGGAGACTAGTGAAAGGCTTAAAGGAGGTGACGCAATTGGGGGGGGGATGGGGGGGGATGGGGGGGGGGGGAACGGAAAATGAAAAACAACGGGGAACGTCACTTATTGTTTTTCCCAAGTTGACATAAAAAAGAATAAGGGTCGTTTTCGACCTCTGAACAGAAGAAAAGGGACCCCACTAGATAAAATGTTACGCCACCGTCACAATAGTCCATTTATTTGGAACCTCTTTTGCGCGATTGCACATACCAAGCCCTTGATTTGAAATTCAAAGGACATCAGAAAGCAGTGACGCGGCCTAAAAAACGCAGATGTTAGGGTTGAATGGAATTGAAACAAAAATTAAAAAAAGTTTAATTTTTTTTAATAATATTAATGTTAGGAATATAAAAAATTAGCTGGCCGGGATTTGGACCCTATTGGCTGAGCAGTGAACCATAATATGTTCTTTATCTTATTTTACAAACGGATAAGATAATATTGAAGATAATGGACAAAAAAAAAGACATAGTTGTAGTTTAAAATGTCACATCATCGCACAGACAGGTGTATTGGAATCTATAATAAGTGTTAGCGCGATTGTGCAAATAGTATTTGTCAAACAAAAAAAAAAAACACGACCTCGAGACGCAGGTGTTCAATCATTACTTATTATCAATGAAAGGGAAAGGAGATTGTTTTTTGGGGTAGCTGTGTCTAAAATATAACTTTTTTAAGTTTTTACGACAAAATTTTTGGAGGGGAGAGAGAAAGGTTTTTTGTTTTTTCAAAAATCAAGGTACATTTTTTTTTAGAAACACAAGTAGAGACGAGCCGAAGGACCAGACTAAAACAGATAAACCATCCATTATACTTGACTGAAGCCATGACTGAAATGAACTTTGAAATAGTGTAGGAAATTTGGAAAAATTTAAAATACAACCTAGGCAGTGTGATTGGCCACAGAACAGACAAGAAGCATCATTTCATTAAAGCGCTCAGAGTCGCGGATTTGGGGTCATTCCCCCTTCAATAGTTTATTTTGTTCAGTGGATTAGACACCCTAGATTTTAAAGTGTGGTGATTTCCATAATGAAAGAAAGTGAAATAAATTTAGGTTATTTAGGGGACCGCCATACTATTAGCCCAGAGCAGCTCAGCTGAGTTTTTGCTAGCAATTTCTGTGGTTATTTATTTCATAATCTGGTAAGATTGAAATTATTTCTTTGTATATTTTGAATATTGTTTCATGTTCGAGTGATTTGATACTGCCATATCGAAATCTAGCCTTACAAACAAGTAGGGATTTGCTCTAGACCCCCCGCCCTAGTCAGGGGCTCCTAGGGGTGACCCTAAACAATGTACATATAAACTCCCCAGCAAGGGTTTATTTATGCCTGATGCAGAAGACAGATTGACAATAGCAGTGTATTTGTCCTGATTAAATTTTAATGAGCATTATACATATTACACATATCCCTCTGACTTCTTAGGGCAGAAAAACTATAGTAAATATTTTTCAAGAACCCTATGGTCCCTGGGGTTGGAATCATAATCTTCTGTATACACGTAAACCCACCATGGGTAACAATGTTGCTGTTTGCCCCCCCCCCCCTCCCCCCCCCCCCCTCCTCCCAGTTTGGTCCAGATAGAGATCTGACTGTCCCTAGGTATTGTATGATGTGTGTTGTTGTTGTGTCAGTGTTTGTGTGTCCAGACGTTGGGTATTACGTATGTGTAGGTATAAATGTTTTTTGACACATGGCCCATAGCCCATACTTTGATTGTGCAGAGCTGTGAGTTTCTATATCTGTCTAGTCAACAAAGCAGTAGTCTATTTCAGTTGGGTGACTTATTACTCGAGTGTATCACTGTGTGCAGTAGCTTGTGACAGAGAACTCACCACTAAATTATGCCCAGCCACCCCCCCCCCCGGCACGGAGAGCGGTGGGTGACCCAGATTTCAACCACTTTCATGAAGCTTTAAAACTGAGCTAACCAACTAAAGATGAAGAATGAGCACTCTGAGTTCTGCTGGACAATCACCAACCGATTTGTAGGTAGACTTAACTATACCCCATATAAAAAAGGTCCACGACCCAATTTTTCTGGGTGACTCGACCGTTATTGTTCATCATATAGTACCATGGGTCAAGGGGTTTGATTGATAATCTGTCCCTGACCCCCAACAGCAAACAAACCAGGTTGCACAACGTTAGTCCTCCCCCACTAGGTAGAATGACTACATACTAACAGAAACTCACATTTTAATAATAAAACTTAACTAGACTTATAGTACCTATTACATAATGTTGATACTTAAGATTGACATTTTATGATATAAAATATTTCCATGCATTTCTTTTTACATAAATAACTCACTAAAATTCCTTTGTTAAGTTAATCTGGACATATGGGCCCATACTTGACACTAAAAAATTTGATTACCAGAACTTAAATAAAAATGTAATGATGAACCATTCCCTACTCTAGAGCCCGCCAAAATTTTAACGACATCAATACGTGGGACCCATAAGTTCAGTGTAGTTTCAGTACACCACAAAAAACTAACCAACATACCGCAGTACATTAGTGTTATAAGGCAGTACACCTGCCACACGGCCCCCCTCTGGCAGCGCCCCATTGTACAACGACACAACCCATAGTTCGATAACACTATCACGACTTTACGCCGTAAGCCATCAAAACGCCATTAACAACAAAGAAAAGATGAGAGTGTGAGGTCTGTGATAAAGTGGTTGAGCAATGAGAAGGCGTTGTCTTGACAATTCTCAACTAACTCACATATTAATCTCAGGAGCCATTCACATGCTTGGCCTCCAAAAAAATTACATGTAGTAATATCTACCTTTTATACTATAACACTACATCCTCAAACACTACCCCTTGTAACTACCAATGGACCAATCCCACTTGACTCACTTGTGTAATCTATCCTGGTTGAAAATCTGACGATAAAACCCTGCGACAATATCTTAGCTTCTGCATTGCTGCAAATCTCTTGCTGGAAAACATGATTCATTTCTAGGGCCTGACGCCGCACATATCATCTGGTTGGAACGGATCCACTCCTAGAATATATAGAATTTTAGCTAGATTCCAACAGATTACTCATGGGAGGTTTGTTCTGTTATGAATTTGCAACTTTTGGATTTGCTTACAAGGTCATTGCAGCGATTGTTCTATGACATATCCTGCTGTACCTGGTGATACCCTACAACTTTCTGGCAATTGTGAGTGTCAATTGTACACTCCATTTCGCCGCAGGGACGGTATGTAGTGTGGTCTCTTTTCGCGCATTACTGAGAAGGAAATTATCCTTCCCTTCCACATTGCTAGTGTGCAGATTGGCATCTTGAACTGTGACGTGATGTTCTGTGGAATTTGTACTTCGGATGTAGGACTCCGTTTGCCTTTTCTCATTTCCTTGCTTAACGAAGTTGGGATTCTGCCTCACGCAAAAATTCTTCAAGCTTACAACGGCCTGCACAAGTACGTTTGAGAAACCTCAGGACCAATCTTTTATACACCAACTTATGGAAACATCATTAGGACCTGGAAGCTGACACTTGCACCGAGCTTTATGGACAATGATTTACTACATCTTGCGACAGTTGGGGCTTGGTTCTGGTGTTAAATCAGACTCCTGGCTTGCCCGGGCGCAACTTTTAAGGACCTGACTTTGTCTGAGAGGCTATTCTTCTGCGACCAATTCTGAATATGTCCTCATTTCTAGGTGTTCTTCAAGGGTATTTCTTTTCACTGCATAGGTTTAGCGTACCCGACAGTGGCTGCTCAAACAGTTATTTGGCTAAACTTGGTGGAGGGCTCACCTACAAGACATATTTTCCCTATCCCTTCGAGTCTTTCCTTCTTCTTCCTGCACACCTTTCCGCTCTAGACTACAAGGGCATTTTGATTGCACCTTTCAGCAGTCTTTACCTAAACTTGCCCAGTAACCCTTCCTTAACTCTGTGGCAACTGCTTCCTTGAAAAGTTTTCGGGGCATGCTTCTTTCTGTTTACCCTGTTTCTTTTCCTTATTTTTAATTTGTCTCTTCTACTTTCCGTCGGTGGGTATTATCTCTCCCCCCTGCCCACCACTCACCCCCCCCCCACCTCAGAAACACATTCTGCAAAATTTGCAAGATATATTATGTCAGCCGAAAGATTTTCCAGCTTTTTCTCCAATGAGTTAGCTGCTTATGGCCTGTTATCCAACTCTTTTGCCAAGGCTCTCGTCCAAGCTTTCCCACCACTAGCCCTTTTGCACTGGCAGGTGGGAAACTTTATTGCATCTATTCTTTCCCGTTCCAAATGATAGTGTGTGTGATCATCATCTGGCAGATCAACACTTGAATGAACTCAGCACTGTGGATTGACTTCCTGGCTGCTTCTTCTAACGGTCTTATCCTCGTCGCGACAGAGCCGCTTTCTGAGTCTTCCCCTGCATGACCTCCCACAAACACCCCTTTTTTCGTTTCTGGTGATTTTCATTTCTCTCTCTGAGTAGATGAATTACCCACTTAACTTACGGGCACATGGAAATTACTGGCACGTTTGTTACAGTGTTTCTAAGTCCGTGTAACGGGTATTGGTTCGATTCCATTGAGGCGCCTGTGGATTAATCTTCCTCCCACCCCTTTCGGAGAATCCTGGGGCACTATATCTTTTTTGGGGCCACTGTAGCTAATTGAATACAGCTTACCGGGGTGCTAACCCGGTAGCGGTTTCTAGTCTATACCAGTTCATCCTGTCTTCACAGAAGTCAATCGGTTCTTTTCCCGATCGTCTACACTGGTTTGACCATGCAAACTAATTACTATGATATAGATAAATTCTTACAGAGCGAATATATTTTACAACAGGAAGCAAATCTAGCTATCCATACGAAAGTAGTCCTACCAATCCGTACATAGATGTTTACGCGGCCCAATTAACTCCTTTGATCCACCTTAAGGGCGCGGAGGGCCACCCAACTTGCGGTGCCAGTACTGATACCTCCAAAGTACTGTCTCAGCTTCCGCGTAGATTATGTTTGTATCACGAAAATGAACCATGTCACTTATGGTTCCAGCCTATCACTATTTAAAATACCAACAGCGCCTCGCAGCAAGACTGCTTCAATTGTGAAAGTATATCAAAAGGAGACAAGACAATAACCCCTTTAATTTCATGTATCTCGCGTATCCAACGCCCTTCATCATACTTAAAAGGACACTATGCCAGTGCTGACACATTAGCAGCGCATGCCGACGACCTAGCGCGGCCGCAAGCCACTTGAAATTTACTGACACTCTCCCCTATAGTATACATAGCCTGTAGCACCAGAGTCGCACTATCTCCTTTTTCACTACGTACACCAAAGAGAAAAAAAACTACAGCGTTGTGGACTGTAGAAATATTTTGGTGTCCTTTCTGTCACACGCAAGCGTTTATGTGTTTCGTGTATTCCGAACTAATTTGCACGGTGTTCCTCCAGCGAGCCTGATGCCTTTTCAGCGCTGCTCTCTTCACTATGCCTCTTCACAGTGCCCATTAGTTCTTGACTGTCCCTTCAGCTCCCAAACAGTTTCAATAAAATCATTCACTGATGCGGCCAAAAACAAGCCCTCTTGACGCCTCTTCAAACTCCGCCAATATGAACCATTGCACTGAATCCATCGTGTCTCAGATCCGCAGGCCAGATCGCTATTATCTTGGCCAGCGCTGTGAATGAAATGTTGCCTCAGTTCTAAATATGGATTCAAAAATGGGCCACGGGTGAGCTTCAATCAGTATGACACTGTTAGGCGTTGCTGCAGAATGTAGAATGAAGCCACTATATCCGGGCCGTCTCCGCACGATTTTCTGATAACACCACTCGCTGGGATATGGCCCCCCCAGCCTCCAAGGTAGGTCTACGCAATCCCTCAGTCGTTGGCTACAGTCATGAAGAGTGGTTTTCTGCTACACAGGTTCTTGTAACTCGGTTGGGGGTGTGCGCTGAATCTACCTGCATCAGAAAAAAGTATGTGTTTGCGGTGTCTGGCAGCGACTTTGACTACTTCGGCTTTTCATTCTTGCTCTGATTATATTTTCGCAGCAAAAGATCATTTAGCAAAATTCTCTATGGCGCTCCATGTTGTTAGGATAGATACGGATATTGTGATTTAATGTTTTGTATTTTCTTCCTAAAAATCCAGTACGGATCACAACCCAAAACTACTAGCGGCCTAAATCTGAGAAAATGGGTCTAAGTATAAGTCCAATAGACGCAACACAAACATTCTTATGCAAATAGCGGGTCTTCGAGGCTGACCTGTTCGGCCTCTTGTTTCACCTAGAAAGAGAGAGAGAGTACCAACAAGAGACTATAAGAATAATTGTAACTGGACCTATAGCGAGATTTACATACCTGACATTCTCTTTAAGTATTGGAATTACAAGCTAATGATACTGTGAACACTAGAAGTCGTAATTATTTTCCTACCTGGACAAATTGATGTGAAATAAACAGATACAAGTAACAGTAACGAAGTAAGCGTTCCCCAAATAACCGGATTAATCAAACTTGGAAGAGCTTGGGCTTACTTTGCCAAAACAACAAACACTGAATTTGCTGTTTGTACCATGGAGATATGTTCCAGACTTTGTTAATCAACAATTAGGTAAGAACGAATGAACGTGGCCACTGTCTGTCTGAAGCGAGAGAAAGAAGGAGTGAATAATTCTTCTAGTGTGTAATATACTATAGTGCTAATCTTTTGACCTGTTGGGGGTTATTTTACTTCTTATTTTTTGGATCTTGTCTCAACAGAGGCGATTGCACATATGGGTTTATTTCTTTATGATTTCTGTAACCTATGATTTTTCTTTTGCTATTGATACTAGATGTTGTGAAGTTTTTTTATGATAAATAAATTCTTCCTTAACTTAATTACCTGTGTTGGTCAGCTCGGCCCAATATCCCTACTCCATTTACTAAAGTTTTACATTTATGCGTCTAAGTGTCGTTACTTATCTGTGTGTGTGTATGTGAGTGTTTAATAGTATATATGTTAATATATACTGGAAGGTATATTGTCTGATAGACCAATTTAGTCGCAAGATAGGCTGGACTAGAGTATCTTCTCATTCCAGGGACAGATTCTACCTTTCACCATTTCACTCGTGAAATCTATTTCTTTACCTTATCTCTCACTGAGTTACCACCTTTTTCAGTTCTATTCAGACGGGACCTATCTATCTTAAATACCTATCCAAAATCTACGACAGGAAGCAAACCCATAAAAATTGCTTGCTGAAATCAGATGTGTCGGGCCCAAAGAAGCAGATATCGCAACTTAGTTGTAAACTATGACACACTGTACTTACCACTCAAAACTAACGGTCAGCATTGTAAGAGATAGATACGGCAAAGAGCGAACGCAAACAACAATTAAAAGCAGACAGCAAGACGCGCCGTTTCCGTATTTCCCACGATGAGCTGCTGAGAATGCAGGACGTGCAGGCGCAGAGACATTTCATTCCCAGCAAATTTTAGACTAGAGAAACTCTGGGAAGGTTAAGGCGGGCGGCGTGATGCTGACCACATCACCCCTAGTGTGCCGATGGTCAAGAAAAAATGGACCTAACACCATATCCCAATATGCCTCAATGGGCGTGTAACGGGATCCTTAACCTTTTTTTAAAATTGAGATGGTTGTGTCATTAAATAGCGAACGAAAGAGAGAATTATTTAATTTCCACGAGACGTTTACACTTATTACCTTCAATATGCTCTTCTCGTTTGCCTGAAGTAACTCGGTATGATTTAATTAGCCCATTAATTATCCGAATAGTTTATTTTTCTTTTAATTTATTTGTCACACAACTTGACTGGTTGATTTTCTTCATATAGGCCTTTGGCTCGCAATATTTTGCGTTGTTAGCGTATTAATAAATCAGGTGACACGAATGAGAGTTTTTGTTGTTGCAGTGTTGACAGAAAATAGAAATACACATTACTCTAATATTGAAAAATTAACAGTTACATGAACTTTTGTATTTAGATAATCGGTCTTAGAGTTTTCTGAGGTTAAAATGTAACTAACTGTGAAAACAGGTATCAGTCAATATTTTCTGACAATTTGGAATCCTTCGAAGCAAAATATTAGTCTTGCTTCAGAATCTAGGGACACATTAGAGAAAGTTGGAGAGGCAATATCAAGAGGATCAACGTGAGTCGGAATACGAAAATAAAAAAATTTTACAGTTGGAATTAGTCAATTTTCTAATAATTTGGAATCTCACTGATCTAAATCTTAAAGTTAGAATACTTTCTTTAAAGGTGTGTGGTAAATCGGAAAATGAAAATTCTGTATTACATTTTATTATTTTTAAATGCATACATCCATCTATTAAATGTTTGCTTCCAAAAGAGCATAGACCTTCAACAAACATATATCAAGTGTGACGGTATTGTCTCCCCTTCAGCAATTATTAATTTTAAAGCTCTCTATATTTATGTATTATAAAACAGAATCATTCATTTGTGTGATGACACACAATTCACTCAAGAGTGATTAATCCAAATATAGTTTTAAAGTTACAGGTAAACAGGTTTATTAATCACTGATAGTTTAACAATGTAAAATAAATGACGTTGTTTTTTAAAAAGAAAGCTATGACATTTATCATCATCGGATGATTGAAACCTTCAAACATAAAATCTTATGAAAAATTTGGAAATGTCCATTGGTTGGTTGCCTTTTATGGTACTTACCATCCAGTTTGGGGTCAGTTGGCGTTTGCTTCAGCCACTGTTGTTTCCCACTAGTGTTTTGGACTGTACCTCTCAACAATGGTCCAAGTCTGGTTGCTGTAGCACGTCTTATGCATTAAGGATGAGGTAATTACAAGGGTTGTCAAGCGTCTTCAAGACCCGTCTGATGTTGGTGTCAAGCGTCGAATGCTGGCAACTTGTACCACAAACTGAATGGAGACAAATGTCTCTGCTGAGCATTGGGTCTCCCACATAGTCATCATGTAACCTCTATATAAATAAATATAGAAATAAATATATACAATTTAATTTATATTAAAAATTCATATGAATATAATTATCAATGGTGTACATTAATTTCATATACATGTACTTTCATAATTGTCCATTTGTATTTGGTGTGATATTACGGACAATACAGAAATATATATTTATATTATATATATACTATATATATTTATATATTTATTAATATAATATCTTAGATTCTTATATTATGATATATCTTTTTTATATAATATAATATATTACCTATTTATTTTTATATAATATTTTTTATACTATATAATATATACTACATATCATATAGTTGTAACATCCAAATATACCATTATGACATTTATGAAAGTACTCTCTGTATTATATAAAACTTCATGTTAGAACTACCATGATATCATCGATCCATTCCATGCTACTCTGTGAGTGCCCTGGACACCACAGGGGCTCCCTCATAGGTTTTGTTGGTCTCACTTGTGACTTGAAACTAACATCCTACACTTGTCTGTCAAACACCGAAGACGCTCTTACACTAATTACGGTGGTTAAAGTCAATTGCTTTAATTGCTAAAGTGCTAAGAGTTACCATTAGCCCTCTTAGGAAAGCGGTAAGCATTGTACACCTGTGGATCATTGTGCTAAGTCATATACTGCATACCCAGATTTAGGCGCTACTATGGATTCGTTTTGATAATTGTCGTAACGACGAACTCCCAGGCACAGCAACACTCAACTGGGCAGGGTTTTTTATTATCATAGCGAATCGGAAAATCTTACTGAATTTAGCGCTTGTTTCCAGATTCTCGCTTCACGCGCTCGCGCGGGGGGGGGGGTCCCTCATGTTTGACTCTAATAAAAGGCAGTGATTGCCAGCTGGCAAGCCCGTGTCCGTACATACTCCAAACAGTTTTTCGTTGACAGATCCTAGTCGGTCATGGTATGCAATATAAGTATAGGCTCTACTATGGGGAGGGGCAAATAGTGGATGATTACTGTGCATATTTTTCATCTGTGACAACTTTGTTCATATGTCAATCAAATGTAAGTTTACATCAGCGATGTCCTTAAAAGTTGCATCTATATGAGGGGGAGTTATATGTAAGATTCCTTAAATCGTAGCAAACCCCTAGAGATAGGGAATATATTTAAATAATAATAAATTGCATCCTAATACAGTTTGATGACTAACAAAGTGGTTGATTACTTCCAAAGGATACACATTCATCCGCACGATACCACATAGTTCTTCGACCCATGGACGCTGCTGTCATCGTCAAAAACTACAACTGTGCTGTGCAAACAAGGTTAGTAATAATCTTCGAAACATTTACACATAGACTACACATTGCACTATTCACAGGTTAGTACGCACAGTAGCCTTCTAGATGGAATGAGAGCACGGTAGAGCAGTCTGGATCAGTTAAAGAATACTTAGGCTTTTCCCAGGAAGGATATCCTAAGTTCGATCCAAGTTATAATGAAAAATTAATCATAAAACGATAAATAATGAAAAAAATAACGGAGTCTCAAATAATACGCTGCGATAAAACCTAGCTATATGGGGTGAATGCGAAAGCAGTCTGGGTTGTTCATACATGGTACCTATTGCGCAAACTTAGCTGTACCGGTTTTCAATGGTATCAGCGCCGAGCCGCTAGGCGCATTTGCATTTTAGGATGTGGTTGCATCTGACGGATGTCACACAGCCCCCCCCCCATAAACAGCGCCTTATTCCGCAGATTGAGTTAGACTTCTGGTAGAGTACACCCTCTGTGAGCCAGGGAAGGAGCGAATATACACTCCTGTATGCGGTTGTAAGATCTAAACTAGTCAAACCCCTCAAAACCGCCCCTCGACCTGAGCGATCTGTCAGTGGGTCCGAAATAGGTGAGACAGTGTCGAGTTTGCGCGGGTTAGAGTACGAATGAGGAGAGAGTGATGACACGATAGTCGTCTTGGGGGAGATATCCGAGAGTGGATTTACTATTTGATTGTAATTGATATTAGAGATCCTGAGAGAGATGAGAGAGAGAGATGACGAGGAGAGGGATCAGGAGAGAGAGGAGTCGCAAGACAGCTAGTAATGTAAAGGAAGCATAACTCCGCTAGTCGGTAGTTACAAATTATATCCGTAGATAGGTCTAGCATCTTTTTATTTTGGGGTAACGCTCTCATTTGAGGATACTTACAGAACCTATGCTGAACTGTATCATAAGTGACATTAATATCCATCAAGTTTTTGTTTTTGACGTGCTTATACAGTCTTACAATTTGTGAATGTATATTTAACATCTGATTCTAGTTGCAACATAATCTCCCACCTGCCCCCCAAAACAACAAGCATAAAAATTTCATTGCTTAATCTCTGTACTGATGACTAACTTTGATTCGCTCGCTTCACTGACTAGTGGGATGCTTTAAAGAACAGCGTTGTAGCGTAATCATAGTAGGCTGGCCTCTCTTGAAACTGGAAGCCTGTAGTAAAGTAGCATTATATCTCTTGCAGCCGTGGTTTGCTGTAGCTATTTTTTAACAATGTGGTTGTTCCAGCTCGGCATGTATCGAGAGACTTGTTGAGTCCGTCTCGTTGATCCTCCATAGAGCAAAATACCCATGTCACGAGTGACTTCTTAGGAAAATAGTGTATATTGTTGAAGTGACGTTGTCCTCCTAATCTGATAATTCTTATGTTCCTTTCACACAAACGTTCATATAGAGTCTTAAATAGCCCCACTTCAGTCAGGCGCATATTGTATGAAGTCGGGCTGAGACTCACGTAGTAGCAGGTCCTTCTTGCTCATCAATTTGTTTTTACGGACCTCGAAGAGAACAAAACCTAGCCCAGTAAACTTTATGTGTTACTCATCTCAAAAGTGGGGATTAGTCTAGCCTGTTTTCCTGTTTCTCAATCGAACGGTCGTGATGTGACGAACAGCGTTTTTGTTACTAGATGCCAGAATATTATTCAAAAGATATCTCTGTAAACAGAGACTTGTTTTTGTATTTCAGTGGGATGGATAAATCCCAAAGATTGGGGTTTGGGGGTGGGGGGGGGTGGGTGGAGTGTAGGTGGGGGTGGGTAAATGGGGGGTGGGTGGGGTCTATATATTTTACCTCATGTCCTTGCCAACACCCATTTCTGATTACAAGAATAATTTGGAATGTATATAATATCTTCTGAAATTGTACTCGCATTTGATGATTGGATAATTTTTAAACTGTTTGAATATTTGGAGTTACTTTTTTCTAATTTAATTTATATTATCAATATTAGGGTTAGATCCTAGATTACGCGAAAGATGGCAACCGTAAACTTCTGAAGCGCCTAACAATCTATTGTTCTCAGGCCTCTCGAAGTATTCCACAGCACGTAACTCATATTGACTCCTAGATCCATTCTCGTACCGAGTTGTACCTTCTCGGGCTCTGGAAAAACAGGTCATTGTCTTAGTATGAGAGAAGAGCAGGATCTTCTAATTCTCTCTCCACTCATTATCATACTAGGAAAAACCATTTGTTACATTGGGCAGGGCTCCTTTTGCGGCGAGTAAAACCCAAGCTGTGTAATAATTACTTTTTTCATCCTGAGCCACTTATCAATGTATTTCTTCTATCTTGAGCCACAGAAATTTAGTATTTGTAAAAATAATTTTGTGGAATAAAATTCTAAAAACCTTGTAGAAAAAATTTTTTTCGCTGTATGATAAAATAGATTCTCGCATTTGTTCAAGTATACCAAGTATAGAATTAGAGAAGACGTTTCACGCACCAAGATGGTTTTATGAGAATTGTGCTTGTTCAAAGTAAATTAATTGGATGTGTTTAATATAAGATAGTTGGTTTTAGTGAAAGATAAAAACATTATATACCCCTCTGGTAAGTATAGCATACCATGGCTGATGTAGGTGGAATAACTTTGAGAGTAACTGCATTAATGCTCGGAGGGTGATATAGGACGTGGGATTAGGGACATAGGTGAAATGCTGTCTAATCTATATCCCCGCTAGTATGATCCGCAAACATTGGGAAGTGGCCAAATATTTGGATAGAGGAGGACAATATATATGAAATGAATTGGAAGCCTGAAAGAGAAGCCATAATAAAAACTGTCTTACATTGGAAGCAGAATGGAAGACTAGATAATGGAATAAGCAGAGGATAGGTAAATTGGCAAGCAGAGGAGAGAAGCTTGAGTAAGAGTGAGTAGCGCAATTAAGAGTATGTTGAATGCATCGTAAGCTGAAGAAATAGGAAGGTTTGAATCAAAGATGCTCAATGAAGTTAAGTTTAAAAGAGATCTTGAAACTCACGCATGGGAGCAGAGAGATATTGTCAATTCATTGGGTGCTAGATCACTTTCTCACGCATCTTGGAGAGTAGGCATCCAACCAGCAGCACGGCTAGAATGTAGCCGTGATGGATTACATTTATTGAATAGGAGAAAAAGCAGGACGACATTGTGTCGTATGGATCGATATTGCGAGACTGGCCTCTACTATGGTAATGTTGACGAAGTGAAAAACATGGGAGCTCTTAAGCTATCTTCATGGGGCTTGTGGGGAGTTTTCATACGATGTTTATTTAAAACTCTCAAAAGAAGACCACAGGAAAATTTATGAAATCTTTTCAAATAAGCTTTACCTGGTCATGTCATTGAAAAAAGAATTCTGATTCTATTATAGAAAGAGAGGGGGGGATTATTTTTTTTCCGAATTGACCCTAAGACTACTTCCAGGAGAAAAACTCATATCATAAAGCTTTCTGCCAGATTTGAAACTCAAAATTGAGACAAAATGGATTTAGCTTAGGAATAGTTGTCATAAGATAATAAAAAAGGAAAATGGTCATGATGGAACACAACTGAGAGAATCACATGACACTCACACGAATGGAGGCAAAATTCTACATAAGGAGCTCAAAAGAAGAGAGAGATATTGGAAAATATTTTAACCATGGCTGAGAGAACCATAGCAGCTTCAGTCTAGTGACTGTAATCAGGGAAAATATAAAAGAAAAAGAAGCAGGGTGGAACTTCTCAAACCTCTATACAAAACTATACCAAGACTATGAACATAGGGACCAATTCAAACAAGATACTCTCAAACCAACAAGAAACTGCATGTTCTTTACAAGTGCAAAAAACGCCTCCTCTAGGAAGCAGATATAGATAAAACCACACTTAACCCTTCATGAAAGAAGGAAAAAATAGTGTTAAATCTGCCAAGTGGGTAAACACCAATCTATTTACTGCGGAATGCAGGACGGATTAACTCTAATCAACGCATCACAACTGAATTCGCCTTTATACAAAAACAGGGGATCAAAAAAATGGGAAAGGTAGGACTCTAGGACAATTGTACACAGGAGAGAAGACCTCATAAAAATTTTTTTTTTTCTATTTTTTATTCACTTGGTCTGTGGTAAGGACAGTGAACCTGCAATGTCACCCAAAAGTACTGTGCTCTTTATATGATACAGGCTTGGATCATTTGACTTCAGTAGTTGTGTCTCTTCTATTGGTGAGTCCTACGGCGCCTCTGAAACAGAAACAATAATACAACACTGAAACAATGGAAATCAGAGGACACTACAGTCAAGGCAGCAAGGAACCATCGACACTGCCCATATGCCAGGATGTTCAACATAAGATTCTCGTAAATGTGCGAAGGACTGAGATCAACAGAGCTGAAGTGATGGACAAGCCCTACCCCCCTATCTTACCCATTAATTCTGGGTGTTAGATATGTTTTTCTTCTTCAATAGGAGAAAACCTATGAAGAGGCTTCACCTCCATTGTGATGGCTATACAGTCCTAGACCAATGGTCAATACTCATAAGAAAGAGGGAGGACTTATCTCATTATTTCATTAATCTATCCGAAGTAGAGGATGAAAAAAGGCTCAATAGATGCTGACTGTAAATTGAAGCTCCCTGTGCTTTTGGCAAAGATTACGCTAATAAAAAGCCAAATAAATCCAACTTTCAGAGATTGAAAGAAGATATTCTTATATATGAAAAATGGCCTCTTTACTATTATAGAAAAGCTGGAACGATAGGTCAGCTCCTAAACAGGACATGGACAGACATTGTCAGTTGCTAAAGATAGATCACTTACAAGGGAGGCAGGTTATTGAAGATCTAGGATCATGAACAGCTATACCCTTTCAGTGGACCATTTGTGAATTGGCGGCCAGCCTGGGACAACGGATAGCTCATGTCACTACTGTTTGCCTAGGGATCACAGAGGACTATTAAAAGAGGTAGAATGGTGAGATTCTGTCATTCAGAAATGCCAATAGAGTTTGCTCACTCAAACATAGGTCGCTGCAACATAATGCAATACACTGGGGAGAAAGTGCCCCATTATGGGATTGCCCTTCGCACTATACGTCGTTGCCGTGGTATATTTGTTGGAATCACTGTGTACTACAGTCAGAATGTCTGCGGACACAGAAGAGAAATGCAATATATGTCTTAATCCGTTGGTCAGATATCTACTTTGCTCTATGGGGAGGTGAGGCAGTAAGGCAATGTCATTGGTGTTAGCTTCCGAAAAAACATGTGTCGGCAGAGGCAACTGTTATTCAATATTTTACCACGATTAGGTTTCCGCCAACATGTAAACTTTATCTGGAATGAACAATGGTCTCTCAGTATTTTAGGGGAAATGCTGGAACAATGAAGAAGGGTATTCTCGAGGATATTTCAAGCGTAGGAAATTTATCACTTAGTAGCCGGACACTCGCCATTGCGATCCATGGCTTCAACTGATTAGAGCTCGGTATTCAATGGAGCGCACACGTCACATTTTCAATTCCACGTTAGAAAGTTTTAAGAGTGCAGAGAAATGCCTGAAAGCTCCTTATGGCGCACCACTAAATTTGACCTCCCTCAGCAGTCTATTTTGCACTATAGAGGAATAAGTTCGCTCCATCATAACTCCGCACATGGGATTTGGTCTCGTAGCCTACATTGTTGGGTTTGACGACCAATCAAAGGTCCACTGGCAAGCATTGTTGCGGGACTTGCATCCTGATGATAAAGAAAGCAGAAGAAAACCCGTGGACTTCTTTCTATACTAATACGTCAATAACGAGTGATATCTCGATTGAAAAATACAAGTTGGATACTGGCCAAATGATAACTTTGAGATAGGCCAGGGAGGAGAAGCATGGGCTGCCTTATACTTCAATGATAAACTTAGCTATAAAGCAAATTGGTAACTGTGGAGGTGGGAGATATTAAGAATCAAGTTTCTGTTTACTGTTGTGAGCAGCCCAGCTGCAAATTAATAAATTGCCATAATTTTGGATGGCAGGGTCTCCTACGTTCTTGTTGGAAGAAGCTTTCGCAGAATACCAACTTTATGTTTGATATCAGAGAGGAAAGGAGAAACGAAGTATGGTGTAATCAATGTCCTAAACGCTTATTTGAATAAGTAGATTATTGGACCAGGGAATTTACTTATGCGCATTCAGAAGTCTTCGCTCTACCACTTCAGTCATCTGATCGAATGGCGATGGCCCATTGCAAGCAGGATTAGAAAATCCAAATGCAGGATTAAACCAAATTTCCTCCATGGATAGATAACCTCTAAACAACTGACTCAGATTAATGGCTATTATGCTTGAGGTTAATCCAGTGAACCTGTAGATTAGCTTTATAAGACTCTGAAGCAGAAGCGGAACAAAGGTTCAGGAGGTGTTAGAAGTCCTTGCTGATAGTATCAGACAGATAAGCCTGGGGTGTTAATTAAATCTGGTATGGTAGCTTTCACTGAAATGACGAAATATTTACTGGTACCTCTCTTACACAGTTCGCGTTATGCGGAGTACATACCCTTATAACTCTCTTATGCAGAAAGGTCAAGTCAAACTCATGGATGAGTTATTTGGTAAATATCTCTTAAGAGAAAATAGATTTCAAGTCTGAGGAATCTTCATACAGGCTCATGTGTGGTGCTATTAGGGAAGCCTAGTGAGTGAACACAGGTTATGGCATTGGGACTTAATAGGGAACTAAAGAACTGCTAATCTCAGTGAATTCTCTTGAGGTAGACCCATTTACCTGTCACCAAATCTCAGTGGTTTGCTTAACAATTGGAGATAAGGACTTTCGGTTTTTTTTCAAAGTAAGATATCGTATAATGCAGAAGATCGATTACTACAACAAAATACACAGTTGAAATCAAGGAGGTTAGGAAACCTGAGCTAGCCATTTAGTTTAGACACCTCGGCAATGGAACATTACTCGAGTTTCTTATGTTCTTCTATTTGCGTTTACAAGATACTGCCATACGAGTATCTTCGACTAGGATAAAATGATGAGGGAAATTTGTTGCGAACCATTTAACATCTTCATTTTATCAGCCCAACATTCATGGATGGTATTATGGATTGCTACCACGACTAACTTTTCGAGGAAACACAATAGTAGCCGCTCCATCCACATGTTGGTTTAAATAGACTGAGAAGAACACACGGGAGAACGGATGATCAAGATCGTCTTGCTCTACTATCGAGTAGCGTCTATATTGGATGTGAGGAAATTGGTATTTCTTTTTTTGAGTCGATTCACACTATCTCTACACGGGCTATATAATAGTTTTCTCCTGACTCTCAAAGTGTATGTCATAGAGAAACTTTGAGCAAGATAAAGCACCACATAAGTACCACCAGAATCTAAGATAGGTTGGTAAGATCCACTGTTGAGTCTCACTGTGCGGAGTTTTATCAGCAAATATATAACTCCATTTTTAACTCATTGTTGCGAGCCATTCAACCGAGACTTAACGAGAAATAAAGGTCAGCCAGGTTAGATAAAATCAGACAGATTTTGCGACATGCTGTGCGCTCAGTCGGGGTTGGGTACTTGAACAAGGATTATTCATGGAAGTGCAAAAAATATTAAGAGCATGTACCCAAAATTATTGTTAAACCTTGCGCCTTCTTGATATCAGACACAAGATATTCGTTCTACTAATGAACGGATCAGCATTGGTAAGGTCATCGGGCAATGCAGTACATTAAATACCTCGGCGCGCCACCACACAATCGCCTCCTATTTGCTATTTCCTCTGTAGCTTTTGACTAGCTAGAAAGTTAAATACAAGTTTGAACAGCATCAATATGTATTCTACGTTTGAAACGTGATTGCCTTAGCGCTTTGGTGTTGAGTACGTAATCACTACAAATTGTCGCCACATTTCTTTACGGGAAACTGGTCACTTCATTAGTGGAAAGCGTTCACTAGCCTATTGTTCGTTTTTAGCGCGGTGTGCTCTAAAAAAGAATTTAATTGTGTTCCTCGACTTTTTAAGGTGGAAAGCTTTACATTTTATCTTTCCATTACGTGTCGTGTCAATAGTGTGAGATTACAATTCAGGACAAACTTAGAGAACTATTCCTTGGACTCCCCGATTTGTTTTAAGTCGGCAATCCCTAATCAAATGGAGATATAGAGAGAGACAGAAAAGTACGAGGAAGAGAAAGAAAACTGCGTTCATGAGTTACCAAATAGTTTACACTATCATACAATATCCGTTGACAATGTGCTACTGTGTATTTTTAAAGCACGGGGGGCTCAATGTAGTCAGGAATTGTAAAGTAGATCAGTTACTTCTCTACAGCATCTCTGCTTCTCGTTGTGGTGAAAAAATGCTGGTTATGTTAAAAGACGGGGGACCATAACCACACTACGAATACAAGAAACAGCAGCAGAAGTATTGGACACATAGTGACGGTATCATTGTCTTTTGAAGTGTTGATAGAAGGCTCGGAGAATAAATTTGTAATTTACGTTTAGACAGGGACTCGGGTCATTGAACGAAGTAGGGAAATGTAGCGCGAATATTAGCTGAATTGGGTCTACGACTTTTTAAGCTTTATAAAGTTTGCCTATAACAGGGTGAGAAGAAAATTACAAGCTACAAGAGAACGCCCCCTACTGGTTTGATTAACGAGAGTTGTACAGTTTATAATAAGAATTTAAGCCCAAAGGAGGGATGTAGACTATAATTCGATTTCACTCTAAGGCCGTGCATACCCATTATTTCAAATATAATAAGTTTTAATAAATAATTAACATTTTTTATCGTCCAATCACCATCAATGGCACTAAAAGTTAGCTAAATATCTTTGACAACATTTTATTATCTTTAGACAACATGCCTTAATAACGGAGTTGGATATAAAACTTAGATAGAATGAAAGCCCTCACTTATGAGGGGAAAATGAAATAAAGAATATAAACCTTAGAATGAAGAGAAGGATATTGTGTGTAGTGAAAGAAGAAGAGGGAATATTTCTTGATACAGTACATAGATAAGCACAGATCGCCTCAAATAGTCTCAATCCGAGAGATTTAACGGTAAAGATTTGTTGGCGATTTCAAAAGTTAGCTTTCTCGTGTCGGGTACGAAGAGGGAAACGAACACTCCTCACCAAATTATAAGGATCAGAGCGGCGAGTTGATAAATCACTCACACACACCACACATATCCAAGTAGCCACGAGTGAGAAACTGAAGACAGTAATCTGCTAAGTAAAGTTCTTTTTTCAAGCTTCGCCATGAAGGGCAGCCATATTAACTTCAACCAATATTAAGAGCTATCACTCCGTTGAGACTTGATATTAATCATTAACGAGGTCGCTATGTTATTTTAAGTTTTATATTTAAAGAATATGTAGATATGACTATTTTTTTTTTCTATTTCACGATATTTATTCACGATTTGATTGTTTCAAAGTCGTTATAAATAGGGAAAATGACGTAACCAAGAGAACAAACACTCTCCACCAGGCCATTGTCAGGAATGCTCTAAACTTTATTGGTTAGCCAAATATGTATCATTGGCTAGCAGTTCACATTTCTCTTGTCATGGTAAGCTAATTTCTACCGACAATACCTGCAAGTCACAATAAGTGGACAAATTGACATCCATAAGGTGGAAAGGCTCTCTCTCAAAGGTTATATTGATAATGTAGCTCACCCATGTTAACGCACTACACATGTGTTTTTTTTGTAATTGTATCTATTTGTTTATTTTCTTGACCATACAGTAGAATATTAGTCTTATCCATGAACACTATCTCTCTGTATAAAATTCTACCACTGATTCTATTCACTTTATATTACAAACAACTAGAAAGGACCTATGTGTCACCTTACTATGCAAACATGCAGTGGGTCGGCTAAGATTGTTGGAGACCACTCGCATGGGACACCATATTAAGTCCTTATGTGTTCCAGGTTTTTTATGCATGCCGAAGTTTTATGATATTCCTGATCAAGCTCATGTTCGAGTTTAACTAAAAGATTCCGTGAGGATCCGTTGCTTCATGCTAACTGTAGCATCAGACTCTGTCAATACTCTAATCCTTCAATGCACCTTATGTCTCCCCGGTTAGTTATTGGGCGGGACCTGCAAGTGAACATCCTTCACTTGATCTCCATCTAGTGTGTGTCAGGAACCTCGAACAAATACTCAAGATATGAGTTTAAGTGGTTATTTAATACAAAAAAATTGTGAGCCAGTTTCTAAAGCTGATTGTCTCGATGTGATGAGAATAAGAGCACTATGCTGACTTGTATAGCGAAATCAGGATATTAATTCTCAAAGATATTACTGTGAGAGACCTGTTTTGTAATTTTTCTCAGTGCCAGAAACATTCCCATAAGAATAAATGTCTCCAAGCTTTTTTTTTTTTTTTTTTTGTTTTTTTAATTTGATAATTAGTTGTACCTATAATATTCGATCTAAAATTTACCAGTCTTGAAAAGAGTCCAGATAGTGATCAGTTAATGAGAGAAAATGAATTGATTTAAAAATGTGGATTTAGAATGTTAGACTTCTGAGGGAGGGTTTGTTGAGTTTATTTATATGTATGGGTTGGATTGTTGTATTTGATGTATGTATAATGTAAGAGTTAGGTGATTGTTCTAAAAATAAGATTAAGGTAAATGTGAGGAACACTAGAGAAGAAATTGGTACTATAGAAAAAGATTGGAGAGATATACTGTCCTTTCAACGAGGAGAGTATGACCCGCTAAATATAAAGATGAGAAAAAGAGTAAAAAGAAAGAGATAAATGAAAAGAAGAATCCCTAAAGTAGAGAGAAAAAAAGCCGAAAAAAGAAATCCTTGTCTTGTACTGAGACTCGTGTCCCTCGCCCATTATCAGGGAATTAGTCAGATGATTAATAAGGGAAAGCAGGTACACATTTTATTAGTTTGATGTTTCATTTTATTTTGTACCGCCAGTCCTCTGTGTTTTATTTACAGTTATTTTCATGTAGGTCCTAGCCAGAGTATCGAAGTTTATCCATTTTTGATTGTAGGGTAATGGAAGTTAAGGTATCCTGCATAATTTTCGTAAAAATCCCACGGCGTTTGATAACTAATTGGATCACCTTATCGCATCAATAAGCTTATCAAGCTGCTATGTAAAACGACCACTCATAGCTAGCGCATCTAAACGCATATCACTTACTAGCACTACAGATGTGATAGATTATTGTAACACTGAAACAAATCTGGACTTATAGCTAACAGTATAATAATATGTTATATTCTGATAAAAAACAATTAAAAGAAAAAATCTGGGCAACTGGTAACCTTAACTAAATTTTTAAAATTCTCGGACAGACAAACTACCAGTCTTCTCACTAAATCTTATTATCATACGAGTAATGTATGTAATCATCCTTGTTAATCCACATATATATTTTAATAGAATACAAAATATGACGATAGGTAATGTTTCGTAACAAACGCGTCTGTTCGTCCTAAACTCCATGTTACACTCGAGTGTTCTACATCTATAATAGGTACAATTGGACCCAACAACACTCTTAGTAAATTGCAACAAAATCTCTCTCGTCACACCAAACACACGATGATTGGAAACTAATTTTTCTCAAGAATGGCTGGTTCTTGCATTATATAAATGGAGTTAGGTAGTCAAAAATCGAGTTCATTCGATTGTTCAATTACCTAGTTCAGCTAAAGGCCATCAAGCTATGTCTCTGAAGTATAATAAAAGTTAGCAAGCGTATATAACAACATACGTGCTGTATAGATATGACAAAAAGCCATACCCCGATTGTTCTAGATTTATCAAAAATGTGGTTCTTGGCTAGAATCTATCGTCTCATGCTACAATGAATAGCTGACATTTGAAAGAGTCAAGTTTGAGTTGTCCGATTTTAAATAAGGTCAGAATGCCAATCATGGGAGACAGGGGTATGGTTATCTTTAGCATAATCTCAAATGCCCTAACTCTATTGCTCGTATAGTGTATGAGTTTTTTAGATTCTATTCGCGACTTTAACTTTTCTTGCAATTTGTTTTTCACACAATAACAGTGCATTTGCGGAGTTTGTTAGCCTTTACATACAGAATGTCCGTGCCTAAATCTTTAAAGCATGATAATTATCACTACATTTACATTTGATAATTACTGAAGATTACAACAATTAGGTAGTGGCGTAATTACACAGGTGAAAATATTTATACCACCATGTTTATTTTTTTCCTCAGAAAGTCGTTGGTTACCGATTCCTCCCATTCGCGTTGCTATCTTACTATGTCACTCATACAGACTTCATACTTATTCATTTAAAACAATGGCGCGCAGACCATAAGGTAAACTATAGTGTAGCATCTTGAGTGCAAAAACGAAAGATCCTCCAGTTTTAAATGGCAAAGCTGCAACCGTTTATTTAAACAGAACTCCATCGAACCTGACTATGAAAATATATGACTGCGAAATTTTAAAATTTAAGGTTTAGCAACACAGCAAAGCCAAAGCTGGACAAGCTGCTTATGCTCGGATATTTACTCGATTTAGATAGTTTCATTAAAGATGTTAAATAAACAATAAAAAATGAGAAACTAATAGTCGCTGGAAGCATAAATATTATCCTATGAGAGTTCAGTGTTGCTTTTGCGAAGAAAAACAGTCGTCACTAAGAGACGAAAGACATGCAACGGAAATAGACTAATCATTAGGAACTGCAGCTATCCAGGGGCGTCATAGAGATGTCGGGCCTCCACTACCTTGACGACTAACAGCAGCAGAAAGTTGTAAAATCGCACCCAGCGCTATTGGACAGATATTCCTCTCGCAAGTGGATTCTGGCCCTAGAATTATTACTGCTATGTCAGTTCTTTAAAAGGCGTATCTAAGGAAACAGCATCATACAGTGAAATTTCTTACCAAATTTGATAGTCAATTTCCGAGTATGGATTATATTGTCTAATCGCTGATATGCGAATAAACTACCCTGTGTCGCGCTCAACACTCACTCTAAGATACAACCATCGTTTTGCTCTTCCGTTATCGAAATTAATACAGAATTACTCGAAAGCCTAGAGCGAAGAGATTGATGTTTATTGACTACATTATAAATATTCCGATGATAGATAGATTTCATATTATGATTATCCTGTCTCCTGAATGTTTTAAGAGGATGAGTGAGAGAGAAAGTAGGAGAGAAGAATTTAGGACCTATTGGAAGAAGAATAGAAAACTCCTTGGGGATTAGGGAGAGATGAGGAGATAAGATGGGATAGGTAAGGAGGAGATAAGCTTCCGTTTAGCTTAGAAGATATGTGTGATATGAGAAGCAAGTGTTTAAAAGAAGATTGAAGAAGAATCAATAGGAATTATCTCCTCTTAAGAGTGAGGTTAAGAAGATGATTCGCGGTTCTTTGGGCGAATCGTTGTGATGTTTTTATGGTTCTATTCTAATTTTTAGATAGCTCTTAGTGTTGAGCATATATTGTGAATGGTAGATGGTTTAGAAGTCAAAGTTTATTTGATTTAGTGAAGAGTGTGATGATGTTTACATTGATAGTTGTTAGATAGTAGTGAATCATTCCCATTGGTAGGTATAGTTTTTTTGAGTAGGTTAGTTTATTTATTTTTGGTGTGTTCTCATTCAACAGTTTTTTCAATCTATTGTATGGTCCATGTAATCGTTATTTCCCAACATTTTGAATTCGTTGTGTTTTTAGTTAGTTGTTTTTATTATTAAATCTAGTTTAGCTCCACCTTAGGATTTAATGTTAGTTTAGATCCTTTCCTAGTCCTCGAAATTATTAGAGGTGTATTTTTTTTTGATAAGATGATTATTATAATGTCCAGTTTTTTTATTGGGGGAGAGGTGTTTGAAGTGGATGGTGAGCTTATTGGGGTTGGTTCCCTATGTGATGACCTAGACAGTGCATTTTTTGCAACCACTGGGAGTGGGGTTAACAGTTTGGTTATTAACAGATGAGATTGTTGTTCCTCGTTTAGTGGGGGGTCTTATTTTTATAATTAGGAAGTACGCTTATATTTTTACTTTTTTTTTTTATTAGATTAATGTTTTAGTGCTACTGTTAGCTCCCACGCACAAACGTGCATTTTATCTTATTTTTTAAGTCTAGCTAATGTAGGTTAAAGTTGGAATATTCGTCGTACTAATATTCATGTAAAAGAATCAGTATTACTGTAATAGTTATATTTTAGGATCTGTAGGGGGGGGAAGAGTTCATTGGGAATGCTATTAGGAAAAATATAGAGTGATTAGGATGAGTGAGGTTATTTTATTTTGAAAGGCAGAATGGTAGTGTTAAAAAAAAAAATTAGTAGCTTAATATGTTATTTAGATTTAAGGTACTTAATATGAGTTACTGTAAGATGATTATTTAACTTAGTATTTAAATTATGTTAAGTTCTAAGTTGTTTAGTTATTTATGCGTTTATTTCTGTTGTTTTTGTTTGATTTAGTTTTTTTAAAGTTTGGGATGTGTATTTTTATAGTTGTTAGAGGTTATTTTGCATTTTAGTTTGATGTGTGTTAAGCTTATTTTGTTTTGTTCTTTTACATACGTTAATGATTAAATTATGATATTGAAAAATAGATTTGTTATTTATATGAGACTACATTTTATTATATGAGATTGCCTTTGGTAAATTAGATGCTGATTAGAAGTGGTTAGAGTAGATGGGAGTTTTGATTTTGTTTTATATGTATGGAGTTGGATTGTAAGTTTAGTTGATGTGTTAGATAGTTGATAGAGAGAGAGGTTGAGTATTGTTAAAAATAGAGATTAGTTAAATGGTAGAAAGATGAAATAAGAATATAGATAAGAAAATTGAGAGAAGTTTTAAGAAAGAGAAAGAAAGAAGAATAGTGAGGGATGAGAAAGAGAGAATAGAGAAGAAAAAAGAGAATGAGGAAGAGAGAAGATACGAGACAGGAATTAGAAGAGAATCAGAATGAAGGTGTTTAGAGAAAGCAGACGATAATCAGATAGAGGGGTATATACAAAGAGGGGGGATATATATCTATTAAGATGAGTGAAGATGAGAGTAGAAAGAAAAACGACGTATTTTGAGAGACGTTGTATGGAACCTGAGCAGACAGATAAGAGCAGAGAGACTCTAAAGACCCTACGAGATAGAGAACATGAAGATATAGAGGAACATTAGCGATCGAGGTAAGAGGAATATTAAATTATTTATAGAAGATGTACGATGTTGAGATTGCAGCACGAGTGAAGAGAATTATAGTAGTGAACTGATGTAGATAAAATGAAAGATTTTAGAGTAATTTTATTTATTTTGTTATTTGAGTGTGTTTGTGGAGGTTTTTTTTTTTGGGCGAAAAGAGAGGAGAGAGATATTATCTAGATTGAAATTTATTGTGAAGTTTTAGTAGTACGTTTTATTATTGAAAGGTATATAATTACGAGTTAGATTTTGAGAAAGTGTAGCTATATTGATATATTGAATTGACGGTATGATATTTGCTTTGTCTTATTTGATAGTTTATGATAATTACCATGTTGTTTTTGATATATCCGTTGGGAAGAGGGGTTAGCCAAGATGGGAGGTGGAGTGTAGGTATAGATGGAGGCGTCTGTATGGACTGTAGTCACACGATTCAGCTCGGTTCGCGGGAATGTTAATGTCTAAGTTAATCTATATATTATTTATTAACGAGTTTTTTCTCAGAGACTCAAAATTTTAGGATACAAGCAGATTTTTCTTTTTATTTTTAATATAAATTTTAGCGTGGAATGTTATAAAATAACAAGTGTCAGTTCCATGTAATGCTTACATATTTGAGTTACTTATCGGCCTATTCGTTAAGCTATAATGCCAATTAGCGATAACAGCTTCAGCTAGCAGTTAATTCACATACAGTACCACACCATAGTCACACCTCATAGGAATTATACATGTGTCCTCTTCTCGCTCACGTCCAATCCCGCTCCCTTTTCGAGTGCCAAGCATTACTAAGCTATCGATTCTAAGCATAACTTCAATCTCATTGCATATAACGAATGCACAGATTCAAAATCAGTCCAAAGTTGAACCCATATAAGTTAAACTCATATTGGTTGGATTTCTACTTTAGAGGATTTACAAGATCATAAATATATACGCACAACAAGGAGTATGAAAGGCCGAGGAGACGTGCTAAGACAGAAGGCGTAGCAATACAAGAGCCGATACTTGCTGAAAAAAGCAATCACGCAAACAGAAGGCAGAGAATCTTTTTCTCTAGACTCTTGAGTATCCAGTTCTCGAAAAAATGAAGCAGTAAAGAGGTTCTAGGATAAGCAGACGTACTCTACTCTCTTTCCAGTGATAAAGATAAGAGAAGCCGGTAAAAAGAGAAATTAAAAAAAGGATCTGACTTTGCTGTGGGAAGAGCTAGATTTTGTAATGTTATTTATGTTGTTTTCGATGAGAGTACTCAAATTAAACTTAAATAACATACATCTAGGTAGTCTTAGCTCTTCCATGGCACGTTGCAAGGAACACCTCATACTGTCTGACTTGGTTCAGCACTCGCATAAGATTCCCCGCAGTCTTGCAAATGCAATTGCCACGTTGCTGCGGAGACAAACATATTCAAATTGTGCGCATGTAATCGCTGGGTGCCGTCAGTTTCATTTAGGTAATTAGATTCTGATGTATAGTATAGAAGGCGACATGCAGCATTTATATATTGGCTTCGGATATTTGATATTACTATAGTAAGATAGTCCATTATCATTATCATAAGAAGAACTGAGGCAATTATACTAATCTTCCGTTAATCGAGTATAAAATATAAGTATGATATAACGACTGATATAACCCCTAGAGGCAGTTATTTAGCTATAGTATCGAGTGGAGTTAGGGGAGAGATAGAAGATCATATGAATGTGTAGAGAGGCAGTATATTCAATATGTCTATAATACTAATATTACTATAGTTATAATAAATATAAAGTTATATAAATAAGCAGTATAATTATTTATATATCTGTACTATTATTTTATAATAATCTATTACTATGAGATAGATATAGAGATAGATTTATTAGAATTTATATATGATATATATCATATACTAACTATATTTAATATTAGGATATATATATTACTCTAAGAGAGATTAGTTGGAGTATTTGATTATTGGGTTTGTTTTAAGTGATGAGGAGTGATGAGTTGAAGAAATGATATGAAGGATGAAGATTGTGTAGAAGAAAGGGTGAAGAGAGATGGTTGACAACTTTTTTTAGTATTTTATGTGGTTCTTACATATCGAGAGTTTGGGTATAGAGCGTTAATTTTGAGTGTGTTTATATGTGTTTAATTTTGGATGTGTGTAGAAGTAAGTTAGGAATTTATGGTTGATAGAGTTTGAGATTTTACAATATTGAAAGAGATAGTAAGTATTTGGACAAACTGCTCAAACTAGAAATAATGTGGTTGTGAGAAGAGAAATATTTGATACAGTACTGTGAAGTATTATGTTTGTTGTTGGTCAGATACTTAGTGTATTTCAACTAATATGCAACTATAAACCAATTGAGCAACTTATAATAAGAATAAAAACTTAATTTATATGCTTGAGCAAAATAAGATGTTTAGTTATAATCTGATACAAACAAATCAAACTCGAAGTTCCCTAAAAGTGAGATTACTTGAGATGAGATAAAACGTTTGGTGAAGAAATAATTTTTAAAAACTCAGAGAGCAAATTGCCCCGTGCTATTTAAGCTGACAAGGCAGCAAACATACTCCTTTACAACTTGAAAAAATAAATATTTGACAACAGGATAAATATTTGAAGAAATATTTGGCACCTGCAAAAACATAAATAAAGTTTGAAGAAATATTTGACAACTGTTAAAAATATTTGACAACTGGAAAAAAAATCATTTGCATAAATATTTGGCCCCTGCAAAAATAACAAAATTAAAAACAGGTTAATAGATATTTACCTACCGGTTGGAACATTTGCACAGGACTGGGAGAAAATTTTGGGACCATATTTGCTGACTGGAAGAAAAGTTTTCCCTAAAGTTTGAAAATCGCAGGACAAAAAAAGTAGATAACCGTTTGATAACTTGCACAAATACTTAGTTACATTTATTTAATGTACTAAATTTCCGTGGTCGCCCGCATGTTTGAAACGATTGGCAGACATTGGAACGAATGCATAACAAACAAATGCGGGGGAAGACAGGCAATATAACCTGACAGTTCAGCCAGAGTAGAACACTGTGACAATTCACTCGCGCCAAGAAGACAACCGGACCTTGCCAGAGTAAGACTAAAATCAGCTTTCAATTCTTTTAATCGTGTAGAGAACAATCCAACTCGTCGCATTGTATCACCTGCTAATTAGTGGGTCTGATGTGATCTCCATCAGTGTTGCACCCGTTGAGCTGGAGGAGTCTTCTGGAATTGCAAGAAAGCCCAAAAACCTATCACCAGATGCCACAAGTGTAAAAAGAGGGAAACCTTATATCCCTGGGGTTCGAACAGACGAACGAAGGAATGCTTCTTTTATAAATTTCTACTATTGATCTCCTGTGTTTTGAGCTTGTATGCAAGAAAGTGAACAGAAATAAGTAGCAGGGTTAGTCTTACAAAGGTAAATGTTAGTCTTACAAAGGTAAATGTTAGTCTTACGAAGGTAAATCCCGTTGCAGATATGATTTTCGTCTACCAATACGCAAAACACTGTATGTTAGAATTGTATTATGATTTTCTAGATAGGTTCGTCGACAGCTCCAATTTCCAGCTGTGGAAGGTGGGTACCGACAGTCTATATTTAGCCCTCCCTAACCAAAGCCGTTTGACTCTCTACGCTAACGGTCTTTTATAAAGTATACGATCAATGGTTTCCTCGCGAACTTTAGCGCAGACCATCGATCGGGTTTCATAACTAGCGGTAAAAGAGCGTGTTTGAACATTATAAAAATGAATGAAAATATCCTCGACATTGTATTAGTTGCATACTGTACAGCGACACCAAGGCCTGTCTAGTTGACACCATAAGCTAGTCTGCATATGACATATATCTCTACGGAGCATCCTTGTGTTCAATAAAACTGTCTATTTCGAATTGTCCTGCCTGGCCTTTGCCAGTATTTTTTATTTTGGAGAATCCGGATGTGTGCGGGGTCACTTACATACCCCTAGATGACCATTGGCCTGAGTAGACTTATTACTAATGATATAATATAAATAATAAAGAAAACTACCCCGGGGACCAGAGCCCGTATCAATATGTAATTACATTCACCCAACAAAGGAAATTCCCTGTCATATTTTTACATCAAAAGAATCGTTGCCTCCGATAATTACACCACATCCCCTCTCACCATCTTATATTCTCATCAATTTCTACACACTACACAACACAAAAATCAAAATCACCCACACCACACCACGCTCATTAGCCATCTTCCTCTATAAAATTTATCAATTTTTAAATATTTTCCTACATTAGCCTTTGCACCGCCATTTTATCGAGTTTTTGACGTCATTTTTTCCTCACGCCAACACACACCCATTAGTCATCAATACCCCCCGCGCACTCCATTAAAAACCCCACCGACCAGCCACAGACAACTTCCATGGTTTTTTTCTCACCCCTATATTTTCATCAATACCTACACACAAACACCAGCCAAACCAAAAAAATCAACTCCACAACACCACGCCCATTAGCCATCTTCCTCTATAAAAATCATACTATGCGAATTTATCAATTATTTTCCTCTATAAGCCGTTGCCTCGCCATTTTATCGAGTTTTTGACGTCATATTTCCTTATATAAACCATTGCTCCTCCGAAAAAGGGGGTAGAAACCCCCTACTATACTATAAAAACAACAACGCACTCTACCAGTATTATATCCAGAGCTCTTGGCTCTATCTACCCCCACTACCCCAACGCCAATTGCACACTCAACCCCCACGAACCTAACTTAACCAACACATTCCATGTAACTTTCTAATTTAATTCATACTTTGTCTCGCAATATATACTTCTATTTATAAACCTTGGTATTTGTTATATTTATATATGTTGTAAAATATATATTATATGTATGTTGTATATATATATATATATATATATATATATATATATATATATATATATAGATATATATATATATATATATATATATATATATATATATATATTGTATAAAGAAACATAACAACACAATACCAGCACAATACAACAACATAAAAAAATTCCCCCTAACCCACACCCGCCATTATTGATCTAATATTTTTCCTTATATAAATAGCACTCGCCTCCAGACTATATAAAAGTCACGCGCCTCCAGAAATGATACCCGAAACGTGCATGACATACTACTCGCTTGAGGCTCGCAACCTCATCATATAAAAGAAATTGCTACATAAACCACTGTTGCTTACGCATATGTATGCCAGATGCAGGCTTCCTGCATGCAGGCAACCTGTAGTGGTGTCTAAGCTCCATCAGTATCCAAAAGAAAAACAATTACGATGAATGATTTCCCTCGTATTTTCGTGCACCTGTGCTGAAATCCTCCTTGTGTGATCTGGGGGGGGGGGGGGAATTAATCGGAGCACTGATAAAGTTGTCCGTGTGCAATAAAGATAATCCTTAAAGTCAAAACCAAAAGTCTGATTTTTGTCTTGATACTTCAGCT